>BQNB010205491.1:0-10614 GCA_026074375.1 Tanacetum coccineum | reverse complement strand
AAATGCTACCGCGGGTATTTTTTTTATCTGAATGCGTCGGTACTTTTGTAACAATTTTTTTCCTCCCTATTTTGTGCCAACAAATATTTAAAAAAAAAACTAATTGGGCCGACCTTAATTTTTAGGCTAAATTTTTTAGGCTTCTTTTTAGCTCAGCACTGTAGCTACAGTGCTTAAAATGAACAGTAAATGCAAAAGTCAACACATCTCAAATGATAATATATATATAATTACTTATGAGTGTAAAGTGAAAAGTGGAATCTAAATAAACAATGTTCATGGCACACTAGTTAATTAAACTTAGGCATACCATCTTAAGAGAAATGACACCATACCACTCGCCAATTCCCATTAATTAACAAACTTAAGCTTGTAAAAACACAAGTATATGATTTTCGGATGTATCTTATGTTCTTAGCCTCATGTAAATTTCTCAAATGAACGAGCTTTTACCCTTTATGTTGGACGATATTCTAACAAGAACCTGGAAATCTAGAACGGATAACTCGATAACTCGAAGACGAACAAGCAAGCAAACTAATGATATATATTAAACGTTTGTAACTCGAAACAGAAAAGTAAAACCGCACAAGACCTAAACGATTACATCGTATTAAACGTTTGTAAGGAAAAGAATGAGTGTGCATAACCTTCACCCCCTCATCTCTTTATATAGAGAACTAGTTACTTAACCCGCCCGACGGGCGGGTTTGCTTCTGGCATTTTTTAATAGAAAATGTTTGTGTTAGTTTGGCTTTATAATTGCGAGTGTTGACTATAGTTGGCCATGAACGGATCAAAACGGTTCAGTTAGGTTCGGGTTGGGGTGTTTTGGACCGGTCAATATTAAGCGGTTCAGTTAGGTCCGGGTCGGCGTGTTTTGGTCCGGTCAATATTGTGTCATTACAGTTTCAAAAAACGGTTTAGTTAGGTCCGGGTTGGTGTGTTTTGGTCTGGTCAATATTAAACGGTCCAGTTAGGTCCAGGTTGGTCTGTTCTTGTCCGGTCAATATAAGTCATTACAGTTTAAAAACCCTGATGTTGTTGTTTTATGTTTTTGCTTGTTAATAAATTTACTAAGCAAATGTCTTTTTAGTATGAGGTTTTGTTAATATATTTAATATCCAATGTCTATTTCATGAACACCTAATAGTAAACTAATTATGTATGTAAGTAATGTTTGTTAGAAAAAATTATGTAAATGTTACATTTATGTTATAAATGTATAATTTTTAATATAAAGGTCTATTTACATGGTATTACAAATTAACACCATTTGTGTATCTAAGTTGTATGTATTAAATTAGTAAAAGGTCAAAGTTGTAACATAACCCGCCCAACGGGCGGGTTCGATTTATAAAACCTTTTTTGAAATAGCTGACGCGCATCAAGTTAGAAGCAGATTATGAGAAGTTTTGTCCTTGTACATGCTAACAACACCACGAGAAGTATGTAAATGGCAGAAAGATATTGTGCTTTTGCTTCTGAGCATTAGTCAACACCCGGTGCCGATACTTGTCTAGTTATTAAATCTACTCCATAAACCCCTAGTTTTGCACCTAACGCCTTGTTAGTTTTACCATTTCTCCACATTGGTAAATAAGGAAAAAAGATGAGACATGAGTGATGATGATGCATAAACCGTATTTAAGAATTTAAATGACGATAGTGAACTTCTGAAACTAACCTGGACAAATGGTTTTGTTTGTCAATCTGTTACTCTTGCGCGAAGGATCAGTTTTCGGACCTTAATTCAGCAACAAACTAATGGTTTCCAAGGCACTCAGTAGATTGATTATCTACATGCATCAAGTTGATACAGGAAAGTAAATACTAAGGTTTTTAACATATAGATGGAAATTGCAGAAGCATAAGCTAAACAAAGTAAGCAATTGCAGTATTGCGTTTTGTTGAGTAAAGCTGTATGTGGTTCTTGGCAGCTCAATATCGAGATCAATGAGTCATACAATAGTCTCCACTTAGGCAACTCACCATACTACAACATCTATACATTAGTAAAAAAGTAATATGATGAAAATAAAACTTTATACAGAAAAATGCAAACCTGATTGGTTGCATTGTTGCAGAGGAGATTATTTAACAACTCAAGAGTCGAGGTTACATGTATACGTAAGTTTTTTATTTTCAAGCAATGGAAGTTCCATATGAAGTAACCGATACAAAGTGAAGCTTTTTGATCCATCGAGTTAGTAGCATAACACCTCTTTCTGAACCTCCTTCCTCTTGGATGATACTGAAAATCGTCTCAAAAGCACCATCAAATACCAGAATTTTTTGAATTAAAAATTATTTATTAATACCAAAATGAGTTGGCAGCAATAAAATTTAACCTCAACATGCATATCATATTTGATGATACTGACAATAACATCAATAATATGAAAGGGATCACATACAACTATCGTTTTGTGCAACAATAATCGTACTACCATAAGCTAATCGAATGTTAAAATTCCATTACGATGTCTCAGTGAGTCTGTAAACCTATGTCAGCAGGTTGATCCAATCGATCATCGCCGTCAACGAAATCAAAGCCCACTATTCCTTTTCCATTCGAAGGTGCCTGGTTTTAAACACATGGTCGTTTATGCGGTAACAAAGATTTGGTAGTTGTGATGTATCAAAAGACACACGTCGACTTATCTTGATATTGAAATACATGAGAAAGTAAGAACCCATATGAACGGAATATCGTTTAAAAACCGCTTGATCAAATACTACATTGATATGGGTTTACAAACGTGTGACAGCCCAGTTGGTCATGACGTTGAACGAAAGCTGAACTACCTAGTACTTCTTGCATAGAACTATGTGTATGTGTGCTTTCCAAAGAAGACCGGGTTTCTACACATGGTCGCATCTGCAATGAAGAACATTCAGTAGATGTACATGTATCTAATATCGAATCTCGACTTCTTTTCCCTGTGAATCACATAAGAGAATATAAACTGTTGTCGTTGAATTAATATTCAAACAGTACACTACCAAACAGTAATATGCTTACTTGTGACAGTATCTTTACTTTCCCGAATATTATGATGAATGGATGTCGAGGTAGCTGCTCCCTCTTGTGTACAACCATGCATAATGTTAGTTTTCAAAGCAAAATCATCTTTAACACCTGGTCATTTCTACAATAAGGAAATTTCAGTAGATGTATATCTATCTAACTCTAGCGTCCAATCTCTTTTCCCTTCCAAACACATTAGAGAATAAAATACCTTGCAAATGAGCTAATAGTCACACACGACATCACTAAAAAGTAATACCCTTACGTGTGTTTGTGTTGGCACCTTCGCGAAAAGACTTGATAGTAGAATATAAAGGTAGAATAGTCGACGACCTTCAGGACGAACAAAAAGATCTTGAAGGGCAGTAGAAGCAAGATCAAGACGAGTAGTAGCAGTACGGATATTAGTAAGACTGTCTTGAAGAAGATTAACTTCCATATCAGTTTGTTCTTTAATCGCTTTAAGTTGTTCAACGCTCATTTTCTCTAACTCAGGTATCATCATCCTTCTAGTTACCATTTCCGTTTCTAAACTATTATCAGTAAGTTGCTTACTGCTGGTGTAACCAAATACCAACTTCAGTCAAACCAAGCTCATCTTAACAAGATAGTAAACAACAATGGAAAAAACAAAAAGAACAACTTCTAGTAAGGATTCGTAACGTGAATATGAACATGTGTTTACTAAATTGATATACCTCATTGTTTTTGCTTTCGTGATCCATGTCAATGTATGTCATGTGATTAGAAAAATACACAAGTTTATTAGTAATTCTTAGGTTACAACTAAACTTATCTGCATGGTATACATTTATTGAACGTTACTGCATGGTTTCGTTTATTTGAACGTTTCGAAACCTTTGTTTTTCCCTTGATGTATTTGAATTCCTTATGCTATATTTTGAATATTACTATAAGGTAACTTAAATATATTAACTGGCTCACATGTTTAAAAGGGAATCTAAGCAATATACACATGTGTATGTATGTATGGTTCATGTATAGCTGTGTGTATGCATCTGTGTATTTACAAATGTTGAATACTCATGTAGCTGTGTGCTCTAATCATTATTTGACGGCTCTTATTAGACATTATAGTTTTAGACCCTATTATCTTAAGTTTGTTTCTTATGTCAATATACTATGACATGGTTATATTAAAGGATATAAGGGTATTACTTTTTTATAATGAAGAAAATCTTACATGTAACTTGGTCATCTCTTGGCATACCTATTTGATGCAATTTATCCTTACTGTTAGTTGTAATGTTTAACAAATAATTCTAAAATATAAAATTCCAATAAAGAAGGATCGGCGGGTATGGTATATGAGTTGATAAGCAAGTTGAAAAAAAGGAGTATAGGAATCACACTTTTGGCATTAAGAAATGTGAATTAGAGGTTTGTTGAGTGAAGGCATTTATATCGTTCCATGACCTATATAATACATTTTATATTTTTTTATTTATTATAAAAAACAATCTAAAACCAACTAAAATATCTGGTTAATGAATTTGATTAGGGTTTGTGGTTGAAGAAGATGTGTTGGGGCACATTTTCGATTCGGGTAGGTGATTAGGGTTTTTGTATAAACTGTCACGTTTTTGGTTTTTTTTGTGATTGTGGTCTGTTTGGTGTTGATTTTGATTTATTGGTGATTATCAAAGGTATCTATACATGGTTTTAAAAAAAAATATTATAGTAGTTTTGGATAGTAAAACACAAATGATGGCTTGACTCATTTGGTAAACTTGATTGAAAACTTAACCCTAGGTCACAAGTTCAAACCTTGCCATGGGCAATATTTTTAAAAAGAATCCGAAAATTAATGCAATATTTTTATAAAGAATCCAAAAATCTAAAAAATCGAATATTAATAATATTTCAAAAATAAGTATTTATGAATTTGGATAGATATCAAATATAATTATGGAGTCAATTTTGAAAATCAAAAGATAACAACTAATTAAAGAGTATATCTTGATATATTTTTGAAAATTAAAATATATCAACATGGGTTTTTTAGAATATATTATTATAGTTTTGGATAGTAAAACACAAATGGTGGCTTGGCTTAGTTGGCAAACTTGATTGTAACTTAACCCTAGGTCACAAGTTTAAACATTGCCATGGGCAATATTTTTTATAAAAAATCCAAAAAATTAAGTGTGTCATGTCATCGTTTATGAGTGTTATGTCATCGTTGAGGTGTCGTTGAGTCACTAAATCATATTAATCCAGTCATAGTTAGCCCCATATATAATATATATATATATATTATATATATATATAGATGAGGGGGGTGAAAACCTAATCCTAATTAGACTAGAAGTTTGCTAAAAAAGGAGGAAAAATAAGCATGTCGCCATGATACAAAGCAAACGTCAAACACCATCTTGTATGCATGTCAACCGACATGCGGTTCCTATATATTTGACTACAACTTGAACTAATGTTTCACTTAAGCCCCGTGACAATAATAATATGGATACTAACTATAACACTAATACTTTAGCCCACAAAATAGACTTTATCAACATTCACATTTAGGAAATAAAAAATAAATTTTTTTTACCGGTCGACTCTTGCAAATTATGACAAATTTCTAAGTTTCATTAGGCTATGTTTGGTCACACGTAGCAATAGCAATAAGTAGAGCAGTAGCAGTAAAGTAGAGGTTAGCAGTAAGCTTGTTTAAAAACGTGTTTGGTAACGTAGTTGTAAGTATAATTATAAAATGTAAAACAAGCAAACGCTTACAGCTTCTTCAAGAAGCATTTAAGATTGGAGCAGTTGGGAATGTTTCGAAAGCTCGTTGAGGTGTTGCCAAACAAGCAAATGCTTACCGCTTGTCGCTGATAGACGCTCCATAATGCTCCAAAATGATTGTTGCCAAATACAACAAGAAGCAATTGGAGCTGTTATGATCTATGGGCTTGCTCATTTTTTGTTTCTAAATCACAAAACGAGTAAATTGCAAAAACCGTCCTTAAGGTTTAGCCAAATTGCATGTTTCGTCCTAAATAGTATGAAAGTGCAGTCTCAAAATCAAACTATTTTGCAAAAAATAGTCCCTGCTTAACGACTAAACATGCAATTTGGCTAAACCTTAGTGACGAAACATGCAATTTGGCTAAACTATGTTGGACGATTTTTGCACTTTGGCTAAACCTTAAGGACGATTTTTGCACTTTCAAACTATTTGGGACGAAACATGCAATTTGGCTAAACCTTAAGGACGATTTTTGCAATTTACTCGCACAAAATGGAGCCTTTATTAGTCCCACATTAGACCCAGCTTGTTGGTACCAGTCCAAGCCCAATTCGTGCTACCTTTAGCCTTCTTATACAAGTAAACTACCCGGAGCCTTGATATGTACCACAGAATAACCAGGTTAGTAGAAGGATTCTGGAATGACATGATGAACCTCATACATGTAACCGAAAGACTCTAAATAAGTCTGAAATTAAGACTCACAATGTTGCAAGTAGACACAAGCGAAATTTGTATAACTTTATAAACCACCAATAGGTCTCTCACCCAACGATGAATATGGACTTCCACAACCTTAGGTTGTGACTGGTGAGTTCCAAGTATTTTTATAGATACAGGTGAATCCTTCTGCTCACCTTTTCGAAAAATACATAAAATACACATAACTGCAAAACTAGCTCAAGAAAAGAATTGTTGTAACCTTCAAAGTATGGAATGAGGAACATTTTATGTTCCCTGCTGTCTATGCTTAGCCAAAAGAATATGCCGGTTACAATATATTACCTCATTTTGTCATTTTTAGCATAGACTTTTCCGTATATGGCCTTTTATAGACTGCTCAGGGGTCTATTCAAGTGATGCATAACTTCCGCTTTGAGTTGATCTCTTCTCAATTTCCCACTTGTTGTCAACGGGAATTCCTTGTTCCATCTTATGAATGTTTTAGGAACTTTGAAGCTGCAAATGCATACAAAACGGAACGATAAGGCTAAAGATCAATGAACAGTAGAGGCGTCCAATTGGGCATTTGTCGGTTGAGGACAGTAGAGTAACGGGTCAAAAAGGGTCCAAGCTGAACTAGGTTATATTTAGCGCGGGTCAAAAAGGGGCGGATTTGGTTAACCAGCAAATAATGTTTTTTCATTATTTAAAAAACAGTTATTGCGCCTAGGCTGTTGCAATAATAATCTCATTTATTACAAAAAACGGTTTAGGAGGTTGTAGAAGTTTAAAATACAATTTGGGGAAACTTTTCACCCATTTGACCTGATTCCGTTATAATTCTGAACTGAGCCACTTGACCTGTTATGGGAAAACCATCGCCCAAATCTACCCCTTAGAAAGTAATTGGGTCTAAGCTATCACCTTTAATAGATACAAACTTACCCGCTCAAATTATTTGTTCTACAATGCTGCTGGAGGGTTTCCTTTGATAAGCTTTGTTCTTTTTGTCTAGCTGAGTGGTCTGAACTTGAATCAACCCACGTCCAGTTATGGTTCAATTGAATACAAGCAATCACCATTTCTGTCAAACGGGCATCTGGAAGTCCGACGACTGCAATCGCAGATATCCCAGGATGTTTAAATATGACCGTCTCTACCTACATTAGACATTTGACACACACTTTACCACAAACTTTACATGTTATGTCAAACTAAGTACTAATATCATTCAGCATTTGACATTTTTACCACTCAAATCAACGGACTTACCTCTTCAGGATATATGTTTTCCCCTCCACTCTTAATACGCCCTTTCATGCGTCCAATAAGCCATACGTTCCCATTATCATCTATCCGCCCTATATCACCAGTTTCGTGCCAGCCTTCATTGCCAGGATTTTCTTTCGCTGGAATATGGTCCCAGTATCCAATCATTAGGTGGGGTCCCCTTGTTAATATCTGTCCAACATGAGTCGAATCCTCCGTGCTGATCTTTAACTCAACATGTGGTGCGGGCTTTCCAACACAAACACCCTCTTGTTGCTTGACCAAAGTTGACTTTTTGTATGTGGTTGATTGCTTTGTAGGATCATGAAGGGTCATAAAAGTCAGAGACGAACTACCCTCCGTCATACCTTATATATAAGAAAAACCCGTAAAACAATCAGTTGCAAAAAAAGAATTCACTATACCTAAGACTGTAAGGGATAACTGATTTATGTATAAACCAACCATAAGCTGTGTAAAGACTAGCATTAGAGAAAATGTCGGTTGCGTCTTTAACTAGTTTATCTGAAAGGCTGCCACCACCATTTAGAATCTTCGTTACCATGAATAATTCTTTCCGTGCATCTTTGGTCCTGAAGATCTGATAAAAGATCAATATAATACAATTTCATATCCAATAGAGCTAAATGTTTTCATTCCTCATACCTGATTAAAGAAATGATATCAGACATGATCGCCGGAACTGTTATAAAAGAAGTCACACTATACTTTTCAATAGCTTCAAGAGCGGACTTAGCTTCGAATTTGGGCATCAAGACATGGCATGCTCCCACCATAAGCATGGCTAAAGCCGAAGATAATCCACCGACATGACCTAATGGAGCAGTATGCAAATACACCTGTATTAAAAGATCGAAACATGAATAAACTGATATCTACCACATTAAGTTAAAGGGAAAAGAAAGTAAAATTATACATCATCCTCACTGTAACCAATAACAGCGATCTTGGCTAAAGACTGTACAACCAAAGCTGAATGGCTTAACATGACACCCTTTGGCTTCCCAGTAGTCCCTACAAACATAATACAGTTGAAATCGGTCTGTTCTCGCAAGGCATAAAGAAAGAACAATATCTAAAAAAGAGTGTACAGTACCTGAAGTGAAGCATACTATTGCTGTTCCGTTAGAATTTGAAGAATAGTTGAATGATTGGGGTCTTGCAGAAGGGATTTTAAGCATGTTGGTTGTTAATACTGTCAAAAAGGAAGTATGATAGCATGCAGATCGCCATTAATATGACTATTATTTAAAGTTTTTCTACGTTTAACTATGATTATTATGTTACTTACTGTTCGGTTCTGTAGAGCTATATATATCATTGGTGTGCATGAGAACATGCCATCTTAGAGAAGGGATAGAATGAGCTTGGAAATCTGAATGCCAGTTTGCGCTATTTTCGTCAGTCACTAACATGATCGGTTTCACATCTTCCATTGCTAATTGAGCCTCCTCCAAGCTCTAAGTTGTAAAACCGGCATTACAATTTATCAATTAGGTGAATAAGGTTTAAAAGAAATAAATACTACGTAGTGTTTTTCACTTACCCATCGGTAGTTAAGTGTTGCAGCTATTGCTCCAACAAATGTGATGGCTAATAACCACTCCAAATATAGATCACTGAAAATTTTTCGACTACATAAGCATCATTACATATATACCTGAAACAGTGAACTCCTGGCAGTAATATCAGATTGGTCATGTCAACATTCAGGACTTAACTAAAGACTGCTTAAAATGCAAAAAAAAAACATCTATGCACCATTAAAGTTATAATAATTTCTTATCCATGTATATCTTGTTATCTTAATGTAACAATCTGTTTTCGCTGAGGTTCTTTCCCGCCATTTAAGCATTTGTCACTTATGTGTACAGTCTGAGGGGGTGTTTGTTTCGGCTTATGGCTAATTTGGTTTTGGGCTTACGTTTCATGACCTCACTTTTTGTGGCTTATTTTGAAACTTTTTAGCTTATATAAGTTTAACGACATAATAAACTTATATGAGTTTCAAAATAAGCGACAAAATGTGAGGTTATAAAACATAAGCCCAAAACCAAATAAGCCATAAGCCGGCTATATAAGGAGGGGATATCCCGGTGTATACACAATATTAGCTAAAAAATCTTATACGTAAATATATATTTCTTTGTTATATAATATTTAATGAAAATTATACCAATGAAAAATACACTTAAAACCCAATTTATTTATATATAGTATTATATACTTAAAAAAAAATAGTTAAGGTCAAAGTTGAACTAGTTGAACTAGTGGACATTTATTTTGGAACGAGGCGATAACAAGGAAGGAACCTGTTGAAAGCAGAGATAGCAACAATATCACCGGACTTCAAACCCAACCGGGTAAGGCCATGAGCTAAATCTAAGACTCCATCAACAAAATGCTGTCCAGTTTTTTTAACTACTCTTCTGTTGGTGCTGTAGATTGTGACCAGAAGAGAATGAGGTCGGAAAGTTGATATCCGGCTCAGGCACTGACATATATGAGCTCCTCCCATTTTTTGCTGCAAACATTTATTTTGTCGAATGAATGAAGGTGAGCGCCAAATAAATGATAGAGATGATGATATTATCCTTCCAACGTTATCAATAGAATTACTTTTTGGTAGTGGGAACTCACTTACCACAACTGGACCAAACAGGACCCCGATGTTGAGCATATGATTTTTAAGATCTCGTTCGATCTAATCTTACTTTTCACAAACCACAGTTAAAAAATTACATATAAATATATTAAGTTTGGTAGAATATGAAAATAAGAAGCTAGTTCGTTTGGTTAAGAGGTTTTGCACTGTAAGGAAAAAAAAAAGTGTTTGGTATCATAAATGAATCCCGGG
>BQNB010205489.1:0-10614 GCA_026074375.1 Tanacetum coccineum | reverse complement strand
GAAACGAAAAAAGTAAAAATTTCTAAATTCCGTTCGTAATAAAATACGAAAATAATTATTCTTGGAAATTAAAATTTTAAATGTCGATGTTCGTTCTCATGAACTTATAAAATAATAATTATGATATCGAATTCGCGATTGTCATACGCGTCGTAAAACTCGGGTTGTTACAGATATTTTACTAGTGACAAGTTAATCATTCACAAAATTACATATAAAAAGGCGTTGCTAAGCCAAGACTCGACAAAACACTAATAAACATACAAAACTCTACATCAAACTCTTTCTTTTGTCTTCTTGACTTAAACATAAGCAGGATAGCAGTCCGTATATTCAATCATATTTTTTTTTAATTTTTTTTGATTTTTTTCTTTTTTTATATACACTTTTGCCTTGCTATTATAAATTTGCTGAAAATAAAATAATAATATACATGACTCGGAATTTATATTGACATCCCTACACTTGAGTTTTTAATAACTCAATAATAAACTAACAAATGACCCGAATTAAAAGGATTAATAAACATGGAGTATATTAAGCACGTATGGGGGTAATAAAATTAACTTTCTTCCTCATTTCTCTATAAAATTAAAAACTACCATGATTCCCAATCGTCCCAAACTGTATACACTAACATAGGGCTGAGCATATTGGACCGTCGACTGGACCGGACCGAAAAATCAGACCTAAAAAAATAAAAAAAAAAAAAAAAAAAATAAAAAGCAAAAAAAAAAAAAAAACGAAACCGTACCGACCAGGGACCCGGACCAAACGTATTTTGGTCCGGTCCTCTGTCCATATGGCCATTTTTGTTACACTCGGTCCTTATCCTCGGTCCGGTCAGCATCAGTCGCTTTCGGTTCTTACAAAAATCTAAAGATTAGGCCCTTGTAGGACCGGACGACGCGAAGACCGACCCAGAAACCGAACAGTACCAATTGATCTTGTCCTCCGTCCGGCGTTTTGGACCAATTTGGTTTCAGTCTGGTCCAGTCTTGGCTAGTCCGGTCTGGTTTTTGAACCGTGAGCACCCCTACACTAACAAATGACTCAACTTAACAACCATGTAATTAAGCAAACAATTAACTAGGATTAAATATACGTGATCACAATAATGTACTAAAAATGAGTACATACAAGGGGCTAAGGCGATTTGGGTGTAACATTTTAGTGGGGTGTAAAGAATTCTCTTCAATAATAATCCGCAATCCACTAGAAAAGCATCAAAACCGCGAAAAGGATAGGCTCGGAGGGTTGTATTAGGGGTATCTTGTACTAAAAATGAGTGCATAGCAAGGGTGTGGGTGATGTTATATGACCAATGAGATCATCATAACTATAACAAATGCTTGTTACCCTAATGCCTCTTATCACTTAGTAAATCCTAATCACACGAATGCGATCTCACTAGCAGTCTCGTGATGCATCACTAAAGCAAGTTCTAGAATCTAATACACTACCGGTACACTCTCATAAGCATTAAAGATGAATGCTTTTATATTCCTAGAGATCTAGGGGCGCACCTCACATTTTTTGGGTGGAAATTTTTGAGTGGTAGGGTTTTTGTGCTAGTCATGTAACTCCTATCCATGAGACGCTTCTAATACTACAGTTTCACAGATATATGACATAATTTTTTTTTGAAATTTGGGTCAAAATTACTGTCCTAAACTATGTTTCAGTATTTTACACATTATCCAAGAATCGTCTAAATGGAAATACTAAGAGCTTTCGGACCCTCCTTATCTAATATAACCTGAAAATTAAAGACAAAAACAACTATACCTAGCGTAAAATCGAACCAAGATAGATCATAACAAGATGTAATTCCAGACTTAGAAACAAAGTAAAGTATATGATAGAATACTTGTGACACGAATTATAAATTACATATTAGAAAATTTGGATTTTTTTTAAAAACAATCTCGAAATTATACAAAAATAAGTTTTCACAAATTACGAAAAACTGCAAACTTTCACCTTTTGCAGGTGACGCCGTCAGGTGTAATCCCTGACGCCGTCAGAATGTATATGAAATATTTCTACGTTTTTGATAACGCTCCAAATATACATAAAATATCCCTTGTAAATATATAAATTATCTATGTAAATATATTAAATATCGCATGTTTAGATACTTATTTGTTAAATAGTTGTTTCAGGATCAAAGAATACAGGAAGGACCAAAAACGCAAAGGAAATCCGTCAAATATGGTAACAGTTGTTAGAAGAAGGATCTAGAAGAAGAATCAAGGAGTATTTATTGCAAACGCACCAAAGTGCAGCGCACATTTCCTGAAGTACGGCGTACTTCAGGCCGAGGAGAGAAAAATTAATGCTGAGGTGAAGTACAATGCACTTTTTATGAAGTGCGGCACACTTCAGCCTGCAGTTACACACATTATTAACTTTTGCATTGAAGCCATGACCTTTCACTTCTTTTCTTATCACCAACTGATACCAGCACAAACGCTATAAATAGGAGCACAATTTCAGAGTTCTACATCAAAACAATATAAAAAACACTTACAACCATTATTCAATCAAATAATTCTCTCAAGAAAGAGTTTAGAGGTGTTTTTAGGATTTGGAGTGAACATGCTTGTAGTTCATCCAATTTCTGGGTTGTAATCCATCCAAGAGAGTAGTAGTGAAGTGTATTTCGAAACTATAAGCTATTATGACAGAATTGTTCATAGTTTTCGGGTTTACTTTGAATATAATAGAGTGTTCTTTGGAAATTCGTGTAAAATCATCAAGTATTTGCTCTTGGAGTTGGTATAGTCTTGTTTCTTTTCTAAATTATGATGTTCTCTGAGTTTTATATGAATGTTGTGTGTTTGATTTCAATCAATATGGAGTAGTGTAATCATGTTTATTTAGGACTTATGAGAGTTGGGGGATTAAACTTGGTTTTGACTAACAATTTTGGTAAATGATAAATATAAACTTGATGTTTATATGCTTGGATCCTTGATAATCATTTGATCACTCACTTAGCTCGGATATAGGTCCAAAGGCTCCGATTTTGTGTTTAATTCTGAGGTGTTTGTCCATGATAACTCGGTATTGACTTTGTGAGGATTAGTCAATAAAATGATCACCATCCCAAATATATAAATGTTTAATACTCACCCTCATGTCTAACGAACTTGGTTGAGCAAGTTTATCTTTGTTATTTTCCAAACACGAATCGATCTTAAAGCATTTTTCATAATAAAGATTAAAGGCCGAAAGGATTCCTTATTATGTTAAATAGTTAATCTTTTAAATTAATCATCCATTCATTTATCGGATTATACTTAAATTCATGTATTCGTTATCACCCCAAGTTTATCCTCGATTGCTCTTGTCTCCCAAATAAAAAAATCGCTTTTATAATCTTGAAATATGTTAAATAATTTATCTTTGAATTAAGTGAAAAATTTAAAGATACCTTTCTGCAAAACTTACCAACTTTTCTGAGATACATCAATCCCGTGGAACGACCTGGTCTTACCCTAAATCTATACTATAAATAGGGGTTTATACTTTACCCGTGTGTTAGTTGGAAAACGGTATTATTTAATACTGTTTATAAATTTAAAGCTTTCATAACACATCAAAGTTTTTGGTGCCGTTTTCGGAGATTGATTTGTTCTTGTTGAAGTAATTTACTGTTTTGCAATATAAAATTCACCAATTCGTCGTACAGTTTTCTGGTAAACTGAACCAAAAATCATTTTTTTTCCAGGAAGTACGCCGCACTTCTTGCAAAACTTTCAAACAACCAAAGTACTGTTCTAAATCAAAACCAAAAACACCCCTTTAAAAAATTATAATTTCAACTTTGAAAACATGTGGATTGCATTTCTTATGTGCTTATTTGTTGGATTATTGTATTTGCGTAAATTGTATATTAAATCAAAAAATCAAAAAATTCTTTCTTTTTATTATATATGGTTAATTCGATAATTGTTAATATGTTTGTCTTGCTAATTCACTGCTATTTGCTCAATGAATATGCTTATCTGAGTTATGACCATAAAACTCTTATAAATGAAAAATGAGGATTTATAATCTTATTTATGATTATATGATAAATGTGATGTTTAAACGGTTTTGAATATGTGACTTTATTTGATAAGTAATGAGAAATAATGGAATTTGAATGCTTTAAAATTCTGAAAATAAAAAGACTAATAAAATTCGTAGCTGAAAAACTAAAAAGTACAGCGCACTTTTTTATAAGTACGCCAGTTTTTCGGGAAAATTTTAAAAAAACTCATAAAGCACGTCGCACTTCTTGTGAAAGTTAATGCCGCTAGGCATAAACTTTCTACTGCTGTTGAAAGTTAATGATGTAGGCATTAACTTACAATGTGCGGTTGTCCGTGGAACGTTATACTGTTGAGGGTATTTCAATAATACTTCGGATTTAAAGGAGTTTTTCATTCAATAATTTATCGATTTCATTCAATTCCTTTACTCTCTAATCTCTAATCCTAACTCAATTTCTTAATTCATCATCATAACCCAAACATTTCGTCCTATATATTTGCTGATACTACATAATTTGATCGCTGTTTTTGTCTAAAAACCCGCTGAAGTGAAGGGTGTGAGCACGTATAGTGGATTTTCTGAATGCAAACCCTTATAAGATATGCACTAACGCTCAATCCCATATCTATGTTCGTGCATTGAAACAATTTCTAAGCTACTGATCAAGGTAAAAAACTGTCATTGAGGAAGTACATTTACATAGCCCTTGTGTGATGGGAAGAAGATTAATCGTTACTGAAGCATCTTGTTTAGACGTGACCTTCAACTAAATCGATAAGGATAATGTACGGGATTGCTTGCCTTATTGCTACCATTTTTGAAGTAGAACTTACAAGGATGGGTATGAAATACTTTCACTAAAGCTTACATTTCTATATAAGGAATGCTCTTTTCTCATCAATGGAAATTACTTATTTACATCCCATTTTGCATTGACCTCTAAGTGCTAATACTTATTGCATGGATTTTTTCTATATTTGTTAGAACTATGGGCATATGCATTTATTCTGCCTAGCTACCAACACCAAAAGTTGAAACTTTTCAATAGTTCATATTTGAACAAGTATGGTAAAGAACTTGGATTAAAACTGCTAGTTAATTTCTCTTGAGTATCTAAGGTTTGTGCAATCTTTTTTGTATGGGGAATAATCAACTTGAAGGATGGCAAAGTCACAAGCAGGAATTTTTGTATACACCCTCTCACATAAGAATATTTTTAGAAACATAAGAAGGGTAGGGAAAGGCTTTTATGGAAGGGACACACCTTTATTTCCTATAATGATGGTACAAGCTCAACAAGAACAGGGTGAAGGTTTAGCAATGCCCACTGATCCCCAACACACACCCACTATTATTCAACCATCAACATCTCAACCTCAAAAGAAACAAAAACCTAGGAAGCCAAAGAGAAAGGACACTGAGGTACCTCAGCCTAGTGGTCCTACAACCAATGTTGTAGATGAGGCTGTCAATGAGGAGATGGATGGGACAGTTTGGGAAAAGGAATGTATGACACTATCTGCTACTAGCTTAGATGATACAAAAGCAGGTAGGATTGGTAGGTATATTAATAAGCCCAATCTAAGGCAATTAATGAACCAAGTTCCCTTTAGGAAACTGTTTGGGTAGTGGTCCAAGCGCCAAGGAAACCATAGGGAACACTATTGCTCAAACTAGGTTGAGAATGTATCTAAAACATCTATATGATTTTACTGCTCGCAGAGAGTTAACAACTCAAAGTGATGAGGATAGATGAAACTCAATGGAATTGATGGACATTTTTGTATCAAAATTGCCAAACAAGAGTCCTTGACCTGGAGAATACAAAGACTGCTCAAGCTCAGGAGATTACAAGTTTAAAACTAAGAGTCAAGAAGTTAGAGAAGAAAGGAGGGTCAAGAACTCACAAGCTCAAAAGATTATACAAGGTTGGTAGATCTGTAAGAGTGATTTCCTCTGATGAAGCTAGTTTGGGTGATCAGGAGGATGCATCCAAACAGGGGAGGAAAATTAATGACATTGATAAAGATGTAGAGTTTACTTTGGTTGATGAAACTCAAGGGAGGTATGGTGATGAAAATATGTTTGGGGTAAATGATCTTGAAGGTGATGAGGTGATTATTGAAACTGAAGTTGCTTCTAAAGATGTGAACTTAACTGTTGATGAAGTTACTTTAGCTCAAGCACTTGCAGCTTTGAAAAGTGCAAAACCTAAGGCTGACAAGGTTATGTTACAAGAACCAGAGCATGGTACAATTACAACAACAACTGCTGCTACAACAATTACAGCTGCTAGCATAAGGACCGAAAGGCTAAAGGGTTGTTATTCTATGTAATGGAGCAAGCAAATCTACACCAAAATGTTTCTTCTCAACAACCATCACAAGACAAGTACGGGGACAAAGGCAAATGGATTATGGTAGAGAAGAAACATGTGAAAATGAAGAAAAATATCCAAAATTGTCTTGAGGAAGGAGCTTGCCTTCAAGCCACAAGCTGGAGGAAGAAGAAGAAAAGGCTTTCAGAGGAAAAGATCATACAATTCGAAAAAAGGACCAACGTTGTTGGATAGGATAATGGTGCAAGGAATGATAGAATGTATGATTATCAAATGGTCTAAACAAATGCAAGCAGAAAGATACAAAGGAACATGAGAAGTTTGAGTATTAAACGAGAAGTCCCGTTGTTTAGTACAACTCTTTTAAAAGACAAGAAAGAAGCACTTTGCAGAGCAATGAGAGCTCAAGAAATGAGGAACAAACCACCAACTAAAGCTCAAAAGAGAAATGCAATGACTACTTATCTAAAAAACATGGCTGGATACAAGCAAAATCAATTGAAGAACAAAAGCTTTGATGATATTTAGAAGTTATTTTGACAAAGCTATAAAAAGGGTAAACACATTTGTAGATATGGATACAGAATTAGTGAAAGGTAGTGAAGTAAGAGCAGAAAAGGAAAGTGAAGTAAGAGCTGAAGCAGAGATAGCACAAAAAAGCAGTTCAAAGAGAGCAGGCACTGAGCTGGAATAAGAAAGTATTAAGAAACAAAAGGTGGATGAGGATAAAGAAACATCAAAGCTTCAAAGACTAATAGAAGTTGTTCCTGATAAAGAATAGTCGCCATTTGATGCTACTTCATTTGGAACCAAGCCTTCTAAGCATTGTTGAACTACAAGATCCAAATATTAAAGAAGGGAGAAGGACTTTTACCAGATATTTCAGGGCTGATGGCCACAGTTCATAGTTGTAACTCTGTGCTTCAGTCATATGCTCAAATGCTTTGACAGGGAAGATTTTGAAACTCTATGGAAATTGGTAAAAGCTAAGCATGGATCAAACAAGCCCAGAGGAGGCATGAGAGAGTGCTATGTGGTGATCTAAAGACAATGTTTGATCCACACGTTGAGATCAAGGTATGTGAGGATTCAACAGGATTACAGAGTATTTAGATTGGAAGTGATATGATTCATGCTGGAAGTAACATTCATTGAGGAAGCAAATGTGTACAATTCATATGGCTGGTTAGGAAAAGGATATCCATACACCTGCTACAATCATGGGATATGTAAAATAGGAAGCTGCAAGCGTGATCATTGGAAATGAAAATGTTTCGATTATCAGCATCTTAAGCTCATCACAAAAAAACAACTCAAGAATCAATGAAGTGTTTTGGAAGCATCCTCCTGGTGATTAATGAAGCTTTCAATGAAGAAACTTGAGATTTTGAAGAAGAATATCAAGTTTAGGGGAGGATTGTTGGGATTAAAAGACTTCATGATGATCTTGGAGTTACTACTACTAAGGTTTGTGTTACTGCTGCTAAGCTAAAGTTAGTGCTGTTCATTAACTCTAATGAAAAATATGCTAAGTAGTTAGTACTGCTAGTGTAACTTAGTTACTATTGCTATTGTAACTTAGTACTACTAGTGTATATTAGTACTGCTAGTTAATACTGTGCTAGTTTTATGTTACGTAACTGCTAGAGTAAAGTTAGTACTGTGGTGTGAAAGATTAAAGAAAATATTCTAAGTAGTTACTACTGCTTATACACAGTTAATGCTGCTGGTGCATAAGTTACTACTGCTTGTTAAGAGTTAATGTTGCTGGTACAAAGTTACAACTGCTGAAAGATTACAATTGCTGAAAGATAAAGATTGCTTGAAGATCAAGATTATTTATGAGATAAGGATTGTTATTATAGATAGTATCTTTGAGAATTATCTATGTTTTTTGTAATTTTTGTAAATCGACTAGGATACACTCTGATGTATAAAAGGAGGTCCTAGAGGCATAGAAGTCTAAACATTTTAAATCTAGAAATCTTTTGTTTGGATATCGTTATAGCTTCAAGGTTTTTTTTTAGTACACAAATTCTGTTTGAGTATGCGTTATATTAATTATTGAAGCTTTGTTTGTTAATCTGTGTGTTCATTAGAATCATTGTTCTATTGCATATTCTTCTTATTGATCAAAGATTAGATTTCGTATAATCTTTGATATATTTTACAAAGTTTCTATCATAGTTGTGTATGATTTATCTTGCATAACTAAACCTTACACAAGCTAAAGAATTCAAGATCCATTCAAGTGAGATCAACATGCGCCGCACTTGTCTGTCTAAAAACATACAGAACCTTCATATCTTCTTTATTATGAAGAAATTAATCTGTTTTTTTTGTTCATTTTTTTTGTATATGTGTTTGTGATGTATTTAGTGTAAAGAACTGCTTATCTTTATTTTAACTAACCCACTAATGTTTATTTTAATGTTGTGCTACTTAAGAGTATTAGTATTATGGATCCTAACACAAGAATCAAACGATTATGCCTTAGAGAGGATAACCGTATTTCATTGAATGATGGTGTTGATAGCAATGGATAGTGGGATACATTTGAGTACCATGATACAGCAGATAGCGGGAAAAGGAAAGAGGCAAAGGAATTTACCTTTTACCGGATGGAAACAAAAGATATAAGTGAAAGATATGATGCACCATGTTTTGTTAAAGATTTAGAGGCGTATAATGGAGAAATTAATTTGGAACACGATAAGAACCTGATCTCAAATGAGTTTACGGCCAAGTTATGTTTAGAACATTAAGTGAAGAATGGAGAAAAAGTTGTTAAGAAGGAGTTGATAGTTTCTCTAAGAGGAGAGATTTACTTCATGAATTTTATCATCAATACTTAGGAAGTTGATATCTAACCAGAAGTAGTGCTTGGAAGATCATTCCTAAGACTAACAAAAAACAGAATAATAACCATTTACCCCGATCCAGAATTTTCTAATGATGATGACTCTGATAAAGCTAATGACTTAGAAGATGTTTGAGATGTTATTTTGGAAGGCATAGATTTTGGAGACATGCTAAAAATTAATGGGCTCGAGTTGCCACCATATGTTTGTAACATGGGAAAAAGTTCTAGGAATAAGAAGAAGTCGAGTAAGAATTATAACATAAAATATGATGATGAGGGACCTTCCTTTACCGTTTATCATGTCTTAAATCATGAAGAGCTTTTAAGAGAGGAACTAGAGAAGGATCTTTAGGAACGAATAGTAATCCTTAATGAACCAAGGCCTATAATTGAAACACTTAAATACGAGGACCGATACAAGAAAGTATTGGACACTATCTTGTTAGACAAAAGTAAAGCTAGATGACGAGTTAGAGTTAGAAGAAGTAGAGGCTAATGAATAGATGATAAGGGAATATAAAGCAATCAAAGAAAAAGAAGATCCCGGTGTGTTTGTTTTACCTATTCGATTAGAAGGGATATTTGATACCCATGCTCTAGCCGATACTGGTTCCAACATCAATATCATTCCTTACCATATCTTTGATGAACTAGGGAGAGAGCATGTCAAACCAGTCAGCCATAATGTGAGTATGCTTAACCATTCTGAGGCAGAACCAATGGGGATGTTGAAGGACATTTTGTGTCAAATAGGTGTCACAACGGTATTAGCGAGGTTCTTGATACTTGACATGCCGGTTGACCGTACAGTTCCAATTATCGTTGGAAGGAGTTTTCTTCACATCTGTGGGGGCATTATAAACATTCTTAAGGGTACCACTTCAACTTTTGATGGTGTTTTCCACTAAAAGTTCTATGTGGCCGAAATACAAAATAATGGTGAAGAAAGCGACAATGATGACGAGGAAGAATATTATCTAAAAAGAGATGAAATAGGAAGACCATTATATGGCCCAAACCTTATAAGCTACTTTGACCATAATGATCCTATGGAGCATGCCTTAGCTATCCAGGATTCCATCAACCCTTTTTGAAAAATTTGTATATGGAAGAAAGCAGTGGCTTTTCTCGACTCGTTACTCGTACCTTTGCTACATGTTGATTAGATACCTAAAGGGTCCGAGGATTTTGTTAAAGAAGTTGGAGACGGGAAGTGGCACACAAAAATAAGAGTAACAGATCTGTATGGGAATACATTCGAGCAGGGATACGAGACAAGATCAACAAATAGGAAGAAGTTAAACTTTCACAAGTTAAGTGACATTATGTCACCACATTGGGTTTGAAACAAAACAATATCATAATGTGA
>BQNB010205487.1:0-10614 GCA_026074375.1 Tanacetum coccineum | reverse complement strand
AGAAACTAATATTATTCTTCAGGGTTTACAACTAGATGTTTATACTCTTGTGAATCATCACACACTTGCTAAGGAGATTTGGGACAGAGTCAAGCTACTTATAGAAGGAACAAGACTGTCACAGCAAGAACAAGAATCAAAGTTATACAACGAGTTTGATCGATTCACATCTGAGAAAGGAGAAACAATTCACGCGTACTACTTGAGGTTTTCTTAACTGATTAATGATATGAACACGATTAGGATGACTATGAAAAAACTTCAAGTTAATACTAAGTTTGTGAATAACCTTCTGCCGGAATGGAGTAAGTTTGTAACTGATGTCAAACTAGCAAAAGGTATGTACAAATCAAGCTTTGATCAGCTCTATGCGTATCTCAGGCAACATGAGGTTCATGCTAATGAAGTGTGTATGATGAGGGAAATATTCCCTGATCCTCCTGCTTTGGTTGCTAATTCATACAACACACCTCCATACTGCAACAATCATCAACCTTAGTACAATCCATCATAGTATCAGCAATAGCTTTCACCAATTGCTCAACAATTCTACACATCTCTTCCACAACAACAACCATATAAAGCACTAGTTCATTAGCAATCATACTCTACACTAGCTGTTCATCAAGCACCAGTGGTTTATCAAGAAACATATCAAGCACTAATTGTTCAACAACAATCTCCATCAGTGTTCCACAACTTGATTCGGGGCTTGCTGTACCATCATTTCTTCCCACTAATGATCTAATTGCCAGTCTAAACAAAGCAATGGCATTCATAAGCAAAACATTTTCCTCCGGATATCTACCAACCAACAACCAACTCAGGACCTCTTCCAATCTAAGGAACCAAGCCACTATTCAAGATGGTATGGTCACAATGTAGAATGTGCCGAGAAGACAGGCCTAGGGTTATGTAGGTAGTGGAGTAAATGGTAATGCTAATGAAATAGGGGTTAACAAAGTTATGGGAAATTTTGCATCAAATTAGACAAAGGTTATTCGTTTCTACAACTGTAAAGGTGAAGGTCATATGGCAAGACAATGTACTGAACCAAAGAGGCCAAAGAATTCAGAATGGTTTAAGGAGAAAATACTGCTAGCTCAAGCTTTGAAAGTAAGGGGTTACTTTGGATAAAGAACAACTTGCATTTTTGGTAGACCTAGGAGACAGAGTTGAATCAGGCCCTAACACTCAGACATTTCCAACTACTACTATCTTCCAGACTGATGATCTTGATGCATTCGACTCAGACTGTGATGAAGCACCATCAGCAAGTGCAGTTCTTATGGCCAAACTCTCTGCTTATGATCAGATGTTCTCTTCGAGTACAAAACTACAAAACTTAGCAAGATAACAATGTGATTGTAAAGTGTTCAAGATATGCAAGTATTTCTAAAAAACCTGTTTTGTGTTGACAAATATAAATACAAATATTGACATAACAAGCGACAACAGGTTATTTCGATTGAGAAAATCTGCAAAAAACGAAAATGAAGTTTTTAAAGATACTACTTCTTCTGAACAACAAGATGCAATGATAATGTCTATAATAGAAGAAATGTCTAATCAAGTAGCAAAATACAATGCAGTTAATCAGGAAAATAAGTCTGTAAATGAATCATTAACCTCTGAGATTGAACGATACAAGGAACATGTCAAAAATTTTGAAGAAAGACAGAAATTTGATTTAAATGACCGCAAAAATATATTGATTCTCATATGTGAGGTATTATCGGTTATCAAAATGCAAAGGTTGCCAATTTTGAAAAACAAATTCAAATGTTAAAATTGCAACTTTCTGCAAATATAGAAAGTCACAAGAATTTGTCAACCATGGTTGAAGTTTTAAAAAAAGAAAATAAAGAAAAAGAAGATAAATACATTGACAAAATTGTGGATTTAGAAAAGAAAAATAAAGGTCTTGACAACATTGTTTACAAAATAGGTCAATCTATGTAAATGATCCATATGTTAATTAAACCTCAAGTTTTTTAGGATGAAAATCACAAAACGGCTCTTGGTTATCAAAATCCTTTGTATCTTACGTAAGCTCAACGAAAACAACCAGCGTTGTATTATGGTCATACCATAGTTAAGAAACATGATCCACTATCTGTGATTGATTCTGAAGAGACTTTAGATTTAGCTGAAGCAACTAGGCTAAAAATGAGTGAGAAACAAAATGATCCGATTGTGAAAGAGAAAAGAGTAAACATCAAACCCATTGATTATGGTTCACTGAATGAATTATATAAGCATTTTGTTCCTAAAAAACAACTGTCTGCAGAACAAGCCTTTTGGTTACGAATTTCAAAAACAGTTTCTGAACAAACATCGGTTCAACCATAACCAATTCAAAATGTTCTTCCTCGCGAACTTCCATCTATAAGTGTGGTCAAAAATAGTTTTTTGAAAATGAAAAGTCAACTTAATAATGTTGTCAAGGTCATAAAAGTCAAAACTAAAGTAACTGGTCAAAGTGAAGGTACTTGGGGGTTTGAACATATTCAAAAAGCTTTTAAAAAAGACGTTATTCCATTTGTCAAAACTCTAAGAAAATCTTTCGCAACTTTTGATCAAAGTATTTTCAAATAAATTAACGAAATGAAATTAATTTTTAACCAAATGGAAACCGAGGTTGAACAATGTTCTGTGGATAAGAGGTATTTTGAGATTCAAAAGAAAGAACTGTTGATTGAAAATGAACGTCTTTTCGAGAAAATTATTTCTCAAGATTTTGTTTGTATAGCTATGCATTCTTGTGATGATCTTGTTAAATATGCTGAAATAGAACAAAGTTACATGCAACAATCAGGATGCTCCTGAATTTCCTAAATTTTTTAAAATAAATGAATTGAAAGCTTAGTTGCAAAATAAAAACACAACAATGAGCAACTTAAAAGACCATATTGCAACCTTGAAAGGAAAAAGTGTGTCTAATTGTACTGTCAATAACTCCAATGTGATTGCCCAGGGATGTACAAATTAGATTTGCAACCACTATCTCCTAAACTTAGGAAGAATATGGAAGATCATGCAGACTACCTCAAACAAACTAAGGAACATGCTGACACACTTCATGATATTGTAGAACAAGCTAGAGCCTTGCAACCATTAGACAGTACTTTAGACTATGCTTGTAAGTTTACAACATGCAACCAGGATTTGTTAGTTTATGTAACTAATACATGCCTTAGTTCCCTTAACAAGAGTGAGAAATTAGTTTCCATAACACCAATGAAAAAAAGTAGAAAAGTTAAGTTTGTAGAGTCTAGTACATCAACAAGTAACACACCAAAATAGGTAGACTCACAAAACACTCAGACTACTAACAAACCTTTGTTGACATATATAGGAGTAAATAGTTCTACTCATGCTGGCAGATCAAAGCCTAAAGGCAATACAAGGAACAATAGGATCTCGCGAACATCCAGTAGCAACCTGAAGAGCAAGAAAGTTGAAGATCACCCTAGGAATGCTAAGACTAGTTTGAATAAGAAGAATCATGTTTTTGATTGTATTGCAAGTACTATGCATGTTGTATTAAATGCAAATTTTGAATTTGTTTGCTTTACATGTAATGAATGTTTGTTTAATGTATGTCATGATTTGTGTGTTGTTGATTATTTTAATGCTGTTAATTCATATACTAGAGCTAAGTCTGGTAAGAGCAATAAGAAGAATGAATGGAAACCTATAGGTAAAGTGTTTACTAATGTTGGCCACAAATGGTTACCCACATGAAGGACTTTCACTATAGATTAAACTAAGTCCCCTTTAACTAGAATGACTTCCAATCAAATAGTGCCTCCTAAGAAACCAGGTCAAACGAAAGCAATTAAGAAAACACTACCATATAGAGAATCTCAAGGAAAACCCAATGCAAAAAAAATGTAGGGTCGAGTAGTAAATCTAAGATTGTAAATTCTAGGATTTCTAACAACTCAGAACCCAAAAAAATTAGGGATTCAATGTTTTAAACTATCCATATTCTTCTCGTGTCTAACACAGGTCGTACAGATCATCCTCTAGTACTTGGACTCGGGTTGCTCCAAGCATATGACCAAACAAGGCTCTCAGCTCATCAATTTTGCCAGAAAGTTTATGGGAACCGTTAGATTTGGGAATGATCAAGTTGCAACAATTATGGGATATGGGGATTATCATATAGGGAATGTGATAATTTCTCGGGTTTATTATGTAGAGGGACTTAGACATAACTTATTTTTAGTGGGACAATTCTGTGAGGTCGATCTTGAAGTAGCATTTAGCAAGCACTGGTGCTTTGTTCATGATCAAAAAGGTGTTGATCTACTCAAGGGATTACGAGGCATAAATTTGTACACATTTTCACTTGAAGAAATGATGAAGTCCTCTCTAATATTTCTGTTGTCCAAAGATTCTAAGACTAAGTTATGGCTATGGCATCGAAGGTTGTCTCATTTAAACTTCGATACAATAAATAAATTAGTTAAACAAGGTCTCGTTAGAGGTTTGCCCAAATTTAAATACAAAAAAGACCCCTTGTGCTCTGCGTATTCTTTAGTGAAAAGCAAGAAGCATACTCATAAACCCAAGTCTGAAAACTTCATCCAAGAAAAACTGTATTTGTTGCACATGGATCTTTGCGGTTTAATGAGAATTGAGATTATTAATGGTAAGAAGTACATATTGGTCATGGTTGATAATTACTCACGGTTTACTTCGGTGAAATTTTTATGAACAAAGGATGAAACTCCTGAGTTTCTAATTAAAATTTTGAAGCAAGTACAAGTTCGTCTCATTGCAACTGTGAGGAATATTAGCACAGATAATGGAACAGAGTTTGTCAATCAGATGCTGAAAGCCTACTATGAAGATGCTGGGATCTCACACCAAACTACAGTTGCGCGCACTCCACAACAAAATGGCGTTGTCTAAAGACGGAACCAAACTTTAGTAGAAGTTGCACGTACAATGTTGATATTTTCAAAGGCACCCTTATTTCTGTCGGCAGAAGCAGTAGCAATAACTTGTTATACCGAGAACTAATCCCTGATTCGTTCACGTCATAAAAAAACACCATATGAGCCCTTACATGACAGAAAACCCAACTTAAAGTATTTTCATGTCTTTGGTGCATTGTGCTATCCAACCAATGACAGTGAAGATCTGAGTCAGCTGAAACCCAAAGCTAATATTGGTATTTTTATCGGCTACTTCACCCCACAAAGAAAGCTTACTGAATCCTATATTAAATAGACAAGATTGATACAGAAAACATCCCACATCATAATTTGATGAGCTGCCAAGCAATGTCTTCTTAACAATTCGGTTCAGGAGTCGAGCTTTAACTTATGACTCCTAGCTCCATTAGTTCAGAACTCGTGCAAAATCCATATTCCTCAACAACTTATGTTCCATCAATAAAGAAATACTAGGATATTTTGTTTCAATCCATGTTCGATGAATACTTTCAGCCGTCTCTAAGTTTTGTATCTTGTGTGCTTCCTGTTATAGCTTTGATTTCCTCTGCACACAACCGGTACAAAACCCCCCCGCACCCTCCCCCCCCCCCCCCCCCCCCCCCCCCACCCCCCCACCCCCCCCCACCCGTCCCCCCTCCCCCCCCACCCCCCCTCACCCCCCCCCCCCCCCCCCCCCACCCCCCCCCCCCCCCCCCCCCCCCCCCCCCCCCCCCCCCCCCCCCCCCCCCCCCCACCCCCCACTTTTCATCAACTACCCTTGATCAAGATGCACCCTTTGCTAGTACTTCACCAACAACCCATGAAACACAATCTCTAGTCATTCATCCAGGTGTTGAAGAACATATACAAGAAATAGAAATTGCATAGTTTGTGATAGGATCTTTTAAACTTAGATTGTTTAGATCTTTATATCTAGGATATACAATAACAATGATAACAATATGCACAACGGAATATAAATAAGTACATCAAAGTTATTAAACAAGGTTTTATTATCATACGTTTCCACCAAGCCTCAAATCTATATGATCAGTATAGATCATGTTACTCAATAATAACAGGGATCAAGATACCTTGACCTTAAGGCTACCCCACACAGCTAGACATCTACATTTTTCCTTGTGTACACACACACCTTTTTGGATACTAAAACTATGTGTCTATGATCTCTTTATATAGAGAGATCATGACTTACAAAGGAAGTTAACATAAAGATATAAACAAGTAAATCTTTAAAACATTAAGAAATATCTTCTGTTATCTTTATCTTCTTAAGGAGATCTTTTAGTATCTTTATCTTTTAATATCTTTGACCAGATCTTCCATAATTCTCCACCAGCTTATAGAATTCCAATCATAACGATTTAGTCCTTATGTTTCATTCTTTTATTTATTTTGTCTCATCAAATCTATAATTCCCAATAGTTTGATAATGACCCCTTCTAAAATAATATCACTCCAGAACCAAGCTCTAAAGAATCATCTTCAAGGGATGTCATTACTGCAAACATGCATCCAACCAACCAACCGTTTGAACATCTTAGCAAATGGATAAAGAATCATACATTGGATAATGTTATTGGCAATCCTTTTTAACCAGTCTCCACAAGACGCCAACTACAAACCGATGCCATGTGGTGCTACTTTGATGCTTTTCTAACTTCAGTCGAACCAAATAACGAATCTTGCTGGATTGAAGCCATGCAAGAAGAAATTCATAAGTTTGAACGATTGAAAGTCTAGGAGCTAGTACCTGGTCTAGATTATATCATGCTAATTAACCTTAAGTGGATTTTCAAGGTTAAGTTAGATGAATTTGGAGGCGTATTGAAACACAAGGCTAGGTTGGTAGCTAAGGAATTTCGTCAAGAGAAAGGAATTGATTTTGAAGAATAGTACGCACCGGTTGCACGGATAGAGGCCATCAGAATCTTCATTGCAAATGCCGCCCACAAGAACATGACAGTCTACCAAATGGATGTCAAGACTGCATTCTTGAATGGTGTGCTAAGAGAAGAGGTCTACGTCAACCTAAGGGGTTTTTAGATTAAGACCATCCCAACCATGTGTACAAACTGAAGAAGGATCTCTATGGCTTAAAACAGGCTCGACATGCTTGGTACGAACTGTTGTCGAAGTTTTTACTCACCCAGAAGTTCTCAAAAGGTTCTGTCGAACCTACATTATTCATGAGGAAATATGGAAAAGATATCCTACTGGTAAAAACTTACGTAGACGATATTATTTTTCCTTCTACTATCCTGATCTTTGTGACACTTTTGCTAATATAATGAGTTCAAAATTTAAGATGTTAATGATGGGCAAAATGTATTTCTTTCTTGGACTTCAAATTTCTCAAAGTCCCGGAGGCATCTTTATTAACCAATCAAAATATGCTCTAGAAATACTTAAGAAAATATGGTATGGAATCTAGTGACCCGGTTGACATTCCAATGGTGGAGAGAACCAAACTAGATGACGATCTACAAGGGATACCCATTGACCTTGGTCCAAAATCGTGGTCTTACACATCATAGTCCGAACCCGATCTAAATTTGTAGCTTTGCCTTTGTACCAGGTATCCAGCAAAGCCTACCAAAAAACACTTATGATGCGTATCGTTAGGAATAGGTAATTTATTGTTCAAGTTTTACAATTTATATTTTGCCAACTTTACCTATTAACTAACACTAATGGGCATTGTACCCGATCAATTGTAGATTCATTGGTAAGTATGGTGTCAATCACTAAGAGAGAAAACGTTAATTCGTTAATCTATCAGTATTTTAGTCATCTAAGTTAGTCTTAATCAATTTTAATTAAAACTAATTAAACATAAACTAATGCAAATGGGGGTTTTCAGCCTGAGAGACTGGCACGAGTTTTGGTTTAGTCTAGGCTAAATGAGACAAGGGACATACACAAGCAGATAAACAAACGATAAAGAGGCGGTCAAGCACTAATGTAAGGAAAACGTATTAGCCACGGATAACTTACGGGATTTCTAAAGTTGGGCAAAATGGGAATTTTTGTTTAAACGTCGAAACATTATAAAAACTATATAACTTTTACGAGATCACGTTTTGACTTATATAACTTAAACACAAGCATGTACGGGTGATATAAAGTTTATAAAAATTGCATATGCATCAATTCACTATTATTTGCTTGCACCTAAAGCACACTGTTATTCAACTAGGTCGCGTTTATGACACTTTGCTCATCCTACACAAGCATGTACGGGTGTCATGAGCTTAGCGCAATCGTAATTACAATTTTATTTTGCATTGTATGTGTTACATGTCATACACTTTAAATCTCGTGGTCCACGCTTAATGCTTTACTTAAACCTATGAACTCACCAACATTATTGTTGACATTTTAAGCATGTATTCTCATGTGCTTAGCTCGTAAGGATATTTTGAAGTGCATTGGAGTTAAGCATGCATCATGGCTTTATTTCACGGAAATTTCTATCTTAATACTTGTTGTTGTTTTGAAACTTATCTTTTGATTCCGCTATAACTCTGAATATTTTTAATCTATGTAAAACCTTATTCCTTTTAAATTAAATCAACGATGTATTATTTTTCAAAACGTCCATTTAGTGGTCGTTCTCTTGTATCTTGTGCTTTGTGTATTATGAAGTAACGCCCCCGGTTATCGTTCTGATGCAATATATACTGGGTGTGTTACAGATTGGAATTTAGAGAACTAGGTTGCATATTAGGCCTAGACTATAACCACTACATAAACATTGCATCATATAGCATTATGAACACTTTGCATGTATAACCACTACACGATCCCGTTTGCCTTATGTGCTTCTAACAATGTTTTATATAAAGGTTATTTATATAAATACTAGAACTTTCCCCAAGACAATGTGAGTGACACAATGGTCTCTAGACTTTTTCCCAAGACATTATGAGTGACATAGTGGTCTCTAAACTTTCCCAAGGCATCGTGAGTGATACGATGGTCTTTAAAACTTTTACATGACTTTACATAATATTGTTTTACATAACATTGAAACTTGTCACAGTAACATTGAAACTACAGTCTGTCGACCCCACTGATTATCTTAGTATCTGACTCCGAAGACAAGTTTGAACATCCATCCCAAACTGTTAAAACACCTACGTCATCTCGTGACCCGTCACCTAGAAACATGTCGATTAATTCGAACACGACTTTAACCCGTCACATTGTAAAATTTCATTGTTGGAACACAACTTTTGGAACCCGACTTATTTTATTTTTCTTCTACTCCCTTCGATTTTGAAGAAAATGCCGACAACGAGACAAAGAATGAGTCATACGGAGATTGAGCACATTGTAGCTCAACGAGTTACTAATGCTATTGAGGTTATTGCTATCTATGAGAAAAAAATTCATATAGCTCACGACTCAAGAGATCAGGTTGTACGTCAGGGAGCCAAGGTTGCAAGAGTGCTAACAACAAAAAGAAGTGGGAAGGAGGTTACCAAAACAACTCGAGACAAACAAACAAACGACAAAAGGTCGTGAGAGCTTACACTACTAGACCAGATAACAAGAATAGATATGCTAGGAAGTTGCCTCTTTACAATAAGTGTAAGCTACATCACACTGGTCCATGAACTATAAAGTGCACCAACTGCAAGAGAGTTGGTCACATGACTAGAAATTGTAGGACTCCCGTTCTTGCAACAACTTAGAGGCCCCAGTAGCCAACCAGAAACATGTAGTAACCTATTTTAGATGTGGTGCTCAAGGGAATTTAAAGAGTAAGTGCCCAAGGTTGAAGAACCAGAATCGTGGTAATCAGAAAGGGAAGAAGGGAAAAGCTCGCAAGGACTCTGACATCGTTAATAGATAATGTTAACACTTAAGGAGAGGTTTTTCTGCCTTGCATAGTGAGACCTAAGTTGAGGCCTTCTTGAACTGTATTTCCTAAGAGATTTTCATTAGTACTTTCCTATGAATTTTGTTGTATCGTGTGGATGTTTCAAATTCTCTATTAATTTATATGTGATATCATCAAATAACGTCATACTTTACTATCATTTATCCTACGTATTTTACCCACTTTTATATAATTATTGCAAGATATTGGTACTTAATTACTTAAAGTTTATTATTGCAGTAATTACGGAGTCACTTGTGAAGAAGAAGCAAAAAGGCGCAATTCTAGAGCTTAAGCGAAGAAATTTGAAGAATACTATTTTCTGCACCTATACGCCGTATCCAACTATGAAGATACGGCGTATCAGCGCCAGCTCAGCACAAGAAACGCGTAATGATTAACTCTCGATCCGGCGTATCCACTATAACCAATACGCCGTATGCACAGCTGTTCATCAGTCAAAGATACGCATTTAATATGATTGATGGTAATTATCTTAATTGATTTGATCTTATCGTGGACTCCAAGGAAATTAACTCCTATACGCCGTATCCATTTATCCCCATACAGCGTATCTTGGGGTATTTCAGACACTATAAATACAAGACTCAAAAATGAGTTTTAGTGTGCAATATCACATTCTCTGTATAGTATACAACTAAAATCGAATTTCTCAAGCCAAGAAGAGCAGCCAAGGTCGAGCACTACTCCTAATTCCGTAGAAGACATCATGTAATTCTTACTTTCTTAATCATT
>BQNB010205486.1:0-10614 GCA_026074375.1 Tanacetum coccineum | reverse complement strand
TAGGTTATGGAAACTCAAAAGATGTCTTGCCTATCTATATCGGAGATGATCGTACTGATGAAGATGCATTTAAGGTACCTTTACTTGTTTCGGACTTTGAAAGTTGTATAAAATGTTTAAGATTTTGACAAATTCTAACCGAAACAAATATGAATATGACATTTGACTAGGTATTGCGAAAGCGAGGACAAGGATTTGGTATATTGGTGTCTAAAATACCTAAAGAAACTCAAGCTGTTTATTCTTTACAAGAACCTTCTGAGGTAAGATTACTTCATTAACAATGATTTTTTGAGAAAGTCAAATATCGATTGTTGATTGTTTTTCCACAACTTATTAAGTATTGTGCTTTGTATCACAGGTAATGAACTTTTTGCAACGTCTAGTAGCATGGAAACGAGCAGTTGCGCGCAATCATTAGCGAGTATAGAGATTGTATGCACTTCCCACCAAGAAGTTTTCAAGAAGCGTGGGAAGATGTTTGTGTAGTAGTTTTCATGTTCGAATTAGTGGGTATATAGGAAACTACAATCTTGTAAATAGCATCACCTTTGTGATTATATGATCAAGATGATAGTACGTATTAGAAGCATGTGCGATAAATGTTCACGCATGCTTCGTATGTTTAATGTTCAAAACTTATGTTTTATCGTGTTCACGATCATATTATGTGATTCTAACATATGCAATTGCACATTATCTAATGAATCACTATTTGGTTATATGAGTTATGAATTTGTGTTAACATGATGCATTAGGGGTGAGCATAATGGTTTTATTCCGCTTTATTGGTAAAACTTGAATAGATAAATTGTTCGATGCAAGTCACTTATGATATACCGACAAGAATTCGAGTTCGTCATAAAATACCCAAAGAACAAGACAGTCAACAACAAACACAAGATTTTAGCATTTAACTCATTGTTTACTTTTCATACACAAATTAAAAGATGTTTTTCAGTTCATTGGTAAGAGATCCAAGAATAGTAATGTTGACTAATTCAACATTTCTTTCTTCAACAAAGTATATATATAATATAATATTTATAGATGAGATACTATATGAGCTTATGAAGATCATATCATTGACTCTTTAAAGATCCATGTATGATACTACTCCCTCCGTCCCACATTAAGTGTCCACTTGACTTTTTCAAAGTCTTTTTTCTTCAACTTTGACTTTAATGATTTCTTCTTATGTTATATGATACTTGATGCAAGATATATGAATGGATAGAGTTTTGAATATATTTTTCACTGGTATAATTTTCGTTCAATATTATATAACACAAACAAAAATATTTATGGTCAAAGTTGATGAAAAAAGACTTAAAAGATTCCATTGTGGACACTTAATATGGGACGGAGGGAGTAGTATTTTAGAGACATGTAAGTCTATTAGCGTGGCTCAGAAATTGAGACATCTCTCTTTGGTTCACTCTTTTCGTCGGCTGCCAAGAAGTGGGGTCGAACAAGAACAACTTGGTCTGCTTTGTTGTAAAACGTTTTATATAAAAGGTTGTTTGTTTTAGAGAGGGTAAAAGCCAAAAATACTTTATGTACTCTCTTAGATAACTCATTATACATAACAGTTATGGGTAATTTGGTCAATTCACACATCTTCATCTTCTACATTATATAACTTCACACAACCACCACATATTCCGGTTAAAAGACCCATATTCCGGCCAACTGAAACACCCAAATTCCGGCCAACGACTTTTGAATGTAAAAATATCTAGTTCAACGATCTATATTCAAAAAGTTTAATATTTGAAGGCATGGTGTTTTTTTTAATATCAGAATGTTTGACCTGTTAATACAAGTTATGCGTCACTTTGTTATGCAATCAAAAGCTATCTCGTTATATCTTTCCATGTGTATAAAATAGATTATCTCGAATTGAATTTGATCAGACTTGGATATTAAATTTACTTTGAAATGAGACCTTGTTCATGCACGACCTTGTTATGCTATGGTCTAAAACTTATGCGTCATTTTTATTTAGTGGTGTTGATGGCCGGAAGTGGTGGTGGGTTTGATGGCCGGAGGTGGTTGGTGAAGAAGACAAAGGGTATTGTTGTCTTTTAATGTAAAAAGAAGAATTGATTAAGCATATGAGTCGAAAATGTGATGTATAATGACACATTTAAAAGTTCAGAAAGCATAATGAGTTATACATGTGAGTACATAGAGTATTAATGGCTTTTACACTTTTAGAGACATGTAAGTCTATTAGCGTGGCTGAAAAATTGAGACATCTCTCTTTGGTTCACTCTTTTCGTCGGCTGCCAAGAGGTGGGGTCGAACAAGAACAACTTGGTCTGCTTTGTTCGCTTGTTGCTGAAGTTACTCTTCCAAATATGTTTGATTATTGGTCTTGGACTTTAGAGGCTTCAAGCGAGTTCACGGTTAAATCTACTCGCATTCTGATTAACGACAAGATTCTCCTAAAGTTGAAGTTCCCACTAGGTGGATTAAAGTCATCCCCATCAAGGTTAATGTTCATGCTTTGAGGGTTTGCTTGGACAAATTACCTTCTAAATTAAATCTTTCTTTTAAAGGAATTGATATCCCATCGATTTTTTGTCCCCTTTGCAACTCGGCAGTGGAATCTACTTCTCATATTTTTTTTCATGTCCTTTGGCTCGTCAAGTGTGGACGAAAATTTTACTTTGGTGGGAGATTGATGATACGGATCTTAACTCTTATAACGAGTGGCTTATTTGGCTCGTCAATACTCGTTTGTCTAAGCACTTGAAGGTGTTTCTTGAAGGTATTTGTTACGTGATGTGGTGGCTTATCTGGCGTTTTAGAAATCAACAGTTGTTTGGTCTCACTCAACCAAGACGAGAGCTTCTATTTGATGATGTTGTGCAAATGTCTTACATGTGGTATTCTAGTCGGTGTAAGTTTAAAATGAATTGGGTTTCTTGGTTACAAAACCACAATTGTATTAGTTTGTAATCTTTTCTAGCTTCTTACTAGCGTTTTTAATAAAATTTTGCCGTTAAAAAAAATCAAAAGTTTTGTTCAAGTTAGACTTAATCAATATATAATCAGAAACGAATTTGTTATGAATACGTACACTCATTTAGCTGTTTAGGCCAAAGGGTATTCGACTTAGCGGTAAGTGAATTGTTAATCAACAACTAAAAGACTGTGTATTCATGACTGAAACATATGCGCGATATTAAGTGTCATAGATGTTTATTTGCCCTTTCGATAAAAAAAAATTAGCTACCACGGCACCAATCGGCCCTACTGGGAGAACATTTTGGGACTTTTGGCGAAGACTTGTCTTCGCTAAAGGTCTTTTTGGTATGACATGTCCTTGCTAAAGGGTCTTTGGCAAACCTTCATCGCTATAGGCATTGGCGAGAAATTTTTTAGTGTTTTATCGAAGACGACTGGGGACCCACACAAATTCTCAGTGAAAGTTACCGACGATGACTTTGTCAAAATAAGTAAGAAAATTTGATAAAAACATTTTCGCGAGGGTATGTCCTCGCCAAAAGTTTGGCAGGAAAAATAAGAAGGAAAGGAATATGAAAAAAAAAAGTAAGAAAACAAAATCAACCTTTTGCGCTTAAGTTTTTGGTCAAATTTTCTTACTTTTCTGACAAAGTCAGAGGCCGAAACTCAGTTTTTTTGTCGTTTAGCGACTTTTGGCAAGAACATCATTTCCTCGCCAAAAGCTTCCTTGCCTGCTCTACTTTTCCTTTTCCCTGTAGTGTAAACTCAGTCAAATTGTATTAAAATTAACATAAATATTAAGTTGTAATCATATCTTTGGATCAATATCATCTAGCAACTAAAACCAGCCCTTCAAGGAATCACATATATGTATATTGTCTAGCTAGTAGTAGTAAATTTGGAGCAATAATATACGTCCATCAATATATAATGCATGCATAGTAACAGTTTCACTTATTTGAATCGGAACTTTGACATTGAAATATTTGCAAGGCAAGATTAAAGAGACATACAGACCTACAGAACACAACATGCTTCCCTGATAGCATGCCTACACTTTGACACAAAAAGCTTTCAAACTTTTGTAAGCAGATTTTGACTTGTTTACATACAGAGTAGTAGATCTTTGGGGACTGCCCCCTAGCAACCTTGCATACCACATTTCCTCATTAAATTATAGTTTTATACAAAGTGAGAATCAATAATTAAAGGCATCTTAATGGTTGTAAAGAGCATCCAAAACATTAACAACTTGCATTAGATATTTTTTAATCATGATTAATCTTGTTTTTTTTATTCCTATTATTGGGGTTAATTACATCAAGAAAGTGCAAACCACTCATTCACCAATGATATTGGCTTTCTAATTTAGATAATAGTAATTGCACACTAATCTAATCTTTGAGAATCGAAAAACAATGCCCTCAAAAACACCACACAAGGTGTTATTCAAGATTCAAGAAAATGCCATATACTTGATATTTTGCTAAGGTAACAATAACATTCACCTAGTTATAGAACGTAACTATCAATTACTATAATTAAAACTCTAATTTGTCTTTATATATGACTATAAATAGATTATCGGAAATAAGTATGAATTACCTAAAAATGTATGAGTGGACAAAAGAGATCTCAATAATGTAGTAAAAAACTAGCTAGGTTTCTTTTCATCTTTATCTTCTTCTTCTCATTCTTCTATATATGGAACAATATATATAGATAAAGAAATCTTTTTCTTCATGATCTCAATCTGATGTGAAAGTATTTCAACGATAAGATAAAAGATAAGCATTTTTTGATGCTAGAATAGTACTACTATAAACGAAAAAGAAAACACAAAGAACATATCATTATCAATTTATATATAGTTTGTTGGATCAGCCATGAGGTTCACAATTTACGTATAAGTGGTGACATCCTAGTATATGATGATTACATGATAATAATAACTCGTGTCATCTTGAAACAACATTGACTTTAAACAAACTCAACAATTATTTTGACCATTGTTAAGTCCCTATAGCAAATTAAGTATATGTATAGAACAAATGTCTCACATATCAAAAATGAATAATTTCTTAGTTTGCAAGCAAGATTCCTTAAATCATCATAGTTAATTAAAGTAGAGGGATATCGATGACATGTGTAGAGTTTTTACACAAATATAAGAATTTTCATTGACACATTTTGAAAACAATAGGATACATTATGTTTTAGAACTATTGCTTTGGTCGATTTCTTACCGTAGGAAAAGACTTGTCAAATAAAAGAATATAGTCAGAAGACCAATTATATGTGTAGTAGCCAAAGAGCATTGCTTTTTCTTGGATCTCCTTTCTTTTATCATTAAAGTAAGAAAAGTTACTAACATGGATATATGTGACCAGTAATAGCTAATGAACTTACATAAACAATTAGATATACCTATAATTGAATTGAAAATAATTATTATGTCTTATATGTGTGCTATAAAGTATGTTAAATGAATACGAGTTTGTAAATATAATAATTGTTGCTTCCAAAAAAAAAATTGTAATGATCTTACATAAACATTGATATACATGTAATTGATTGGAAAATAAATAATTTTTTCTTATAGTATGCTATAAAGTATGTTATATGATTAAGAGTTTGTAAATATAGTCTGTTGGACGTTTTTTTGTGTGTTGTGTCTGAATTGTTTCTTGATAAGCTTTTTACAAAGATAAATCTTTTTAAAAGATGTTTGGACGTTCCTTATGTGTAGTGATCAAATTGTGAGAATGAAGTGAAATCTCGTAATCATCTTTTTTTTGGTTGTTCGGTGACTTTGGATTTGTTTCGGTTGCTTAGTCGATGTTAGAATATCGATATCATTAATTTGATCGATCCCTTTTCCTGGGAATCATGGTTTAATGTTCTTCGGCTCAACAGCCTTCAAAAGCTTGCCTTGGAAGTCTCGTTCTTTTTCATGTGGTGGCATATTCGGAAGTAACAAATGATAGTTTTTGTTCTCTCTTTGAAGAAGCCAGAAAAAGATTATTCTTTCAGTAACATTATTTTCTAGCTTGGATTCAAGTTAACATAGACTAAAATGTTCATTGTTAATTAGGTTTCACGTGGTTAAATGACACGTCAAATCGGTATTCTTCTATGCAATCTTTTTTCTAGCTTAGCTTCTTGCTAGTTTTTTCCAATAAAATTACATCGTTCAAGTGAAAAAATACTTCCCCGTGTTAGCCCATGTTTATTTATGTAGTATTTATCTTGGGTCAAGCCCACATCTTGAATGTTCTATTAGTATTGTATATATTGTTACGTATCATGAATAATTAGAGATAGACACTTTCCCATCCTACATGGTATCAAGTCAAAACGCTCAATCCTAAACCCTCGCATAACCTGCCGATCCATTTTTCTCCTAACCCTAAACAACCGACATTCTTTTTTTAGTGCTAAGGTCATCAATTTATTTTGTGTGCTAGGTCACATGTTTTTGTTACATCGTGCAAGGTCGCGATTGTTTTTCGTTCAAGGTCACGAGATTTGGTTGTTTGTGCTCAAGGTCACAAACTTTTTTTTTTTGTTGTTTCTCTTCTCCTAGTTCGTCACAGTACCACTAACAACAATTCTACACACTAATGTTGACACTGTCCATTTGGCTTCAATCGACTTTTCCACATCTATCATGACAGGTCCCAATGGTATGGTACTACTGTTAGAACTCGTGGCAATGATGAGACTGTTTCTACCAATGAGCTATTGCATAAGTTAATTAACCAGTTGGGCAATTTAGGACTTAATAAATCTAATACTACACCGGTGGCCTTTACTACTAGCCTGTTACCACATCATGGCCCAACAGTTAGCCATCCACCTGGGTTTACTTCACCGACCCATGCAATTCCATTTTATAACACTAATACTGTTGGGCCTAATTCGGCTAGTACATCTCTTTTTATGTCTAGGAGATGCAACATATTCTACAGGCCCAATTCAGCAACAACCAGACCCAACCCATATTATGCAGCCCCTACAACCCCGCGCGGTCTAGTCCTGTTTGTAATGTAACGGCCTAAACAGTTAGTACTTATCGTTTATTGATGTCAGCCTAACATGCTACTCCAGCCCAGCCCGTTAGTTATCAGCTTGTGAATCAGGTCCAACAGGCCCTCACCGGATCAATAGGTATAGTTCAACAGGCCCAACATGCTACCCCAGGAGACCACCTTGCATCATGCATTTACTTTCGGGACTCTTCATGATCCCACTATCGGCGTTTGAAATATGGACACAGGTGCGAGTTCTCATTTAAATAATTCGGTTGATAATCTTAGTATTGTTTTTAATTCGAGTTTTTCCTTTTTTTTATTCGTCTGTTTCGGTTGTGACGGTCTATTCTATACTCGTCAATAATATGGGCCATAGAATTTTGCCAACTCTCTTTAAATCCTTTCACCCAAATAATGTCCTTATTACTCCTCATATTGTCAAAAACTTAATCTTTGTTCGTCAGTTTGTCCGTAATAATAATTGCACTATCCAATTTGACGAGTTTGCTTTTTCTGTTAAGGATTTCATGACTCGTCGGGTGCTACTACGATGTGATAGCACGGGGGATCTTTACCCGGTCACAGCTTCATCTCCGGTTCCTCATGCTTTCCTTGTCAGTCAGCATACGTGGCACCAATGTGTTGGACATCCAGGAAGTGAAGTGCTACGTCGTCTTGTTTCTCATAATTTCATTTCTTGTAATAAAGAGAAGCCTCCCGCCCTTTGTCATGCTTGTCAGCTTGGCAAACACGTGAGGCTTTCGTTTGCTAGTTTCGATATTATGGTTACTTCTTGTTTTGATATTATTCACTCAGATGTGTGGACTTCACCCATTTCGAGTCTTTCGGGTTACAAATACTATGTCTTGTTTTTGGATCATTATTTACAATTTGTTTGGGTTTATCCTTTGGTTAATAAATCTGATGTTATGTCCAAATTCATGTTGTGTCGTAATTATGTTTGTACTTAATTTAAATGTGATATCAAGTCATTCTAATGTGATCATGGTGGTGAATTCGACAACCGTCGCCTACATACCCTTTTTGCAGAAAATGGAATTCAGTTCCGCTTTTTGTGTCACCAAACCACTCTCACACAATTTGGAAGTTAAACGCATGGTTGATCCAAATAAATAACCTTATTCGCACCCTCCTTTTCCAAGAAGGCCTTCCATCAACTTTTTGGGTCGAAGCTCTTAATATGGCAACACACTTACTGAATATATTGCCTTCTACTGTTATTGCTAATGACATTCCCTACACCCGTTTATATGGCAAAGATCCCAACTGTACTCTTTTACGTATTTTTGGATGTTTATGTTACCCTCACCTTTATCCATCTCACAAACTTGAACCACATGCAACACCCTCTATTTTTTGGGATATGCCTCTTCTCATAGAGGGTATCGTTGCCTTGACTTACACACCAACAAAATAATGATTTCACGTCATGTAACTTTTGATGAAACCGTGTTTCCCTACGGCTCCACCATACCCAAATCCACTTCCGCTTTTACTTTTTAACAATAACCTTTGATGTTAATACATACTCTTCCGAATCTTACCATTACCACGCCAACTTTTGAGCAAACTGCTCCATTATCACATCTAACCGAACCTACAGCCCAACAAACTCCTACCCTGGCCCAACCAACACCTGCTTCCCCATCTTTGGCCCAACTCTATTCACCAGTCCAACAACCATCCCTCGCAGCCCACCATACACCAGTCCAGCTTCAATTCTTACCTTTGGCTATCTCGCACCAAATCACAATACTTTCGGCCCCACATAGGCACCCTCTATAGTCCAAAAATCCCCGGTTAACTAAAACCTCTAACTCGGTTCATCCCATGGTTTACTCGTTTTTGTCATTCTAATTATGTTTCTACATAGTGTAGGGACTAATCATCACACTGAGCGTCTCAATTTACATGTGTCTTCGATTTCACCTTTACCAAAATCTTATCGTTATGCGTTTAGTGATCCAAACTGGCAAAATTCTATGTGTGATGAATATCATGCGCTTATTAAAAACAAAACTTGTACTTTAGTACATAGACCACTGGATACCAATATCGTGCGTTGTATGTGGCTTTTTCATCACAAGTATCTGGTAGATGGCACGCTTAGTCGCTACAAGGCTCGTCTTGTGGCGAACGGTAGTACACAGTTAAAAGGGGTTGATGTTGATGAGACTTTTAGTCCAGTTGTTAAACCGGTTACTATTCGGACTATTTTTAGTTTGGGAACTTCTTGACAGTGGCCAATTCATCAGCTTGATGTCAAGAATGTCTTCTTATACAGTGACTTAACTGAGATAGTTTATATGCATCAGCCTCTGGGTTTTTGAGATTCTCAGCACCCTGATTATGTGTGTTTATTACAACGGTCTCTTTATGGACTTAAGCATGCCTCTCGAGCTTAGTTTCAGCGATTTGCATCTTACATTACTCATGTTGAGTTTCAGCATAGTCGTTGTGACTCCTCTTTGTTTATATACAGACAGGGTACCGATACTGCTTATTTGTTATTGTATGTTGTTGATATTGTTTTGGCTGCTTCTTCTGAAGACCTTGTTATGAGAGATTGTTGCTTGTTTGCATAAGTAGTTCTCTATGACTGATTTGGGTTCCCCTAATTATTTTTTGGGTATCTCTGTTTCACGAGATTCTTCAGGGATGTTTTTATCTCGGAAGAAATATGTTGTTGAGATTCTTGAAAGGGCACATATGGTTAATTGTAATCCTAGTCGAACTCCTATTGATACTGAGTCTAAACTAGGCAGTGATGGTGATGTGGTTTTTGATCCCAAGTTCATTCAACCATCCATCTTTATATTCTTTTTAACACATCATCACACAATTGCCAACATATATCTAAGTAAGATTTCTATTTCAGGTTCTCTACAGTATTTTATTTCTACTCGTCCTTATATTTCTTATGCGGTACAGCATGTTTGTCTTTATATGCATGATCCTCGGGAGCCACATTTCTCTACTCTTAAGAGGATTTTGAGATATATTCAGGGTACTCTAGATTATGGTTTGTAGTTGCTTTCATCATCTACTACAGATTTGGTTGCATATTCTGATGCAGATTGGGCTGGTTTCCCCACTACACAACGATCGACTTCCGGCTACTGTTAATAACTTACTGTCTTGGTCCTCTAAGCATCAGTCGACGCTTTCTTGTTCTAGTGCTGAGGAAGAGTATCGAGGTGTTGCCAACGCTGTTGCTAAGACTTGTTGGTTACGCAATCTATTGCGTGAGTTGCATACTCTACTATCTTCCGCTACGTTTGTCTATTGTGACAATGTTAGTGATGCGTATCTATCTTGCAATCCAGTTCAACATCAACGTACGAAGCACATTGAGATTGACATACGTTTTGTTCATGATTTAGTTGTTGCTGGACAGGTTAGAGTGCTCCATGTTTCTTCACGTTATCAGGTTGCAGATATCTTCCCCAATGGATTTCCTTCGGCTTTGTTTGAGGAGTTTCGTTCCAGTTTGAGCGTTCAAAGACCTCCCGCTCCAACTATGGGGGAGTGTTAGCCCATGTTTATTTATGTAGTATTTATCTTGGGTCAAGCCCACCTTTAG
>BQNB010205485.1:0-10614 GCA_026074375.1 Tanacetum coccineum | reverse complement strand
CAAAAATGAAATGATGGTGCTAGTTCATTCATTTTGAATTTCACTGATTGACTTTTAGATAGTATTTGCACATTTGAGTTTTTTTGTTTTTTTTTGTTTTTTGGAAACGAACGTCAAGTCGTATTGTTTGTTTAGTAAAGTATATATATTGGCCTATTCATATTTTTATTTATTGTAGTATGAACGGGTTCACAAAGTAATATAGTCGTGCGATTTTGTTTCGTGTAGTGCAAAAATCAAATATGATTTTTATCGTTACGCGATCTCTAAAGTACCCCTTTTTGTTCCATAAATAAAATGACGATTTATGCGCGTTATTATAACTCTTGACTAGCATAAAATATTGTATGTCGTTTGAAGGATAACTTTTATTGGGAAAATAACGATACTTTTGAAATAGCTTGCGATACATACTTTACATAATGGAACAAAAGTTCTACATTTTTCCGAGGTGTCACATTTTACTTCTTAGACATTGTGAGTGCACAATGGTCCCACTTCGTTCTCAGACATTGTAAGTTAAACAATGGTCTTGAAGAATATTATTTTTCTTCATAGCTTTATACAATATCGTATTACACGGAGACCGTCATAATTTTTGTTTACATGGAATTATGTATGAATCTAAGTATTACAAGTCTTGTATGGGCGGGACTTGTAATATAAGGATTGATATGATAATTGCTATGTTAACAAAACCCGTCACAGTTCTGTTTACATGGGATTATGCATGAATCTAAGTATTACAAGTCTTGTATGGGCGGGACTTGTAATAGGAGGATTGATGTGATAATTGCTATGTTGACTCGTTCATAAGGACCTTTATCGTATTTTACTCTAATCGAGTACTCATTAACTATCTTGAACTCTATGTCGATATTCCCTGATAGTTTTACTCCCCGTCTCCGAAGACGAGTTTTAAACACTCGTCCCATACTCATTAGAGCACATGCATCGTCATGTCATCCACCACCTTGAAGGTTATGTGAGTACGCGTATTGCATCGGAAATTATTAAGTAGGATGATTTATAATCTCTTTATTTGAAAGGATTGGGACGCCTCTTCATTTAAATAAATAAATTGTAAATCACCGAACCATAAGTTTATCAATTCATTATTTACATAAATTGGGACGCTTCTTTATGCAAATAATGAATTATAAATGAGTGGGCTTAATGGTATCCAATATGACACGAGTATGAACTCGAACCCGATAATCACCGGAATCCGTTAAAAAGGTCTAGAAACACAATCGTGCCTTACCACTCAGCAGAATCTTAAGGCCTCACTTGGAACTACCTTATCTCATTCTTAAGTTATTACTTTTGCCGTTACAAATCCTTACAATCATGAACTATTTGTGGAGCTAACAGACTTGTTACACTCTTGAGCTAATGGACTTGGTTCAATCTCGAACTAACAGACTGAGTACAATATTCCACCACCTATAGCATAAGCTCTCCCGCGAGCTCCTCCCATTTGTTGAACTTTATTCTGGGGATATTGTTTCTCGAAATGTCCTCACTCTCTGCATCCCATCACCATTTGTTATAGTTATCGTGGTTATGTTGCTATTGTTGGGTCCTTGAGCAGTCCCAGCTCGTTCAACTTTATTCATTTAGTAACAATCCCCCTTAAACAAGATAAACATATGTCGATATAGTATGCGGTTGATTTATTCATTACAGACCAATAGCACACCAATTTATGTTGCGATACATCCTGGTACTGCCAAGTAAGTTGAATACTTACATCCATTAGCCTCGTCCGTCATTAATCATCGAACATTACAGATATCAGAAACGAGACGCTGTCTTTAAGCATTTAAAACTTGTCAGGACATACCCACGCGTCTATAATTTCTCCATTGATGTTTTCACTATTAAGAGACTTTATTTATAAAGCGTTTATATCAATCTTAAAACTTGTAAAGATATTTTTCTAAAATACCTATTCTGATGGGTAAATATCCTTGTCAAACCTAGCCAAAATTTATGTATATTAAGAAGTGTCGAAACATCGAATTTTACCGAATAAATTTATCAACGCCATGTTTAAAACTGGTTTATTAAATCTTAAATTTTTTTTGGCACACAATCGGTTATCACAGATTGAATCCCAGGACGGGATTCTTTTAAGGGGTAGGTACTGTAACAATCCGTATTTTCAGGTCATTTGCACCAATAAACTTTTTACGCGTTACGTTTATTAACTATACACCTGTGTTTTCATAGTCCTATGACCGACGTCGGGATAAACTCTACTCCTAAGCAATGTACCCTTTTGTATTTTGTACGCATTTGCTATTGTATTTTTTTCTTAAATGTTAAAGTCTTAAATCGCGTAAGCTAAAAATTAGCGTTCAATGTAAACGGGCATCAAACAATTAAATGTTTACATCAAGCAAGGGTTATATAATTATTTTGAGGATAATTATTAACTTTGTTCATTATTATTTTTATCGGATACGTAAAATGTATACGTTTCGCGATAAATTGCGTTTAGGCACTCCCGGAACCCCAACCCCCCCAAAACTTTCTTCGCTTCAACAAATACCACCACATTTGATACCCAATACTATAAAAATTAGTCAACACTCCACATATATTTGGTATGCCGGAAATTATGGCCATTGATACAAGAAAAAATAATGAAAACTCTTCTTTTGGTCAAGTGTTACATACTTCATTAATACGTACACCATACTTCATTAATACTACACCTTACCTAGTCATTTCTTGTCTCTTTGACCAAGACCATGACAAGGCATCCCCTACACCATACACGTGCCTTACTATAGGTACTTACTATATATATATATACATGTATCTAGTAAAGAGATCATACACATAAACACTTGGTAAAAATCACAAATCACCTCCCTTTTCTCTCTACTAGCTCACGGCAAGAAGCAAGCACCAAACCAAATCCATAGCATTTTTTCTACAACCTATACACTTCTATACACATCATCCTAAGGCATTCTAAGGTATTTCCAAGTATTGGCTAAGCATTTCAAAGTGTAATCAGAAAAGGAAGTAGGGTTTTTTATTAAGGATAAATAAGGGTTTTCTTTAGTTGCAAGCTTTGGGTTTGAATCTAAACACGGGTTTTGCATTTCATTTCTCATCTTCTCATAACTTCATCCCTAATAGGTCCTTCTTAATTCCTTTTTACTTTTTATTTTCATTATTTCATGTGTAATATTTTATTTATGGCCCTCTCCTCCCTGTCACCACTAAGGACTTTTGAATATGTAAAAAGGGTTTTTACTAATGTCTATGAAATTATACACTTTTTCTTATGTCATATGGTCATATATATCATGAAATAATGGATCTATAATTATGATAACATGTTGTTTAAGTATAAACATGTTTAGTTATAAATTAGGGTTTATAAAGTTAATAAAACAAACTTTTTATAAATCAATACACTTGGATAATAAAAGGGTTTTTATTTCGTGATTCATACAGTAGGTAGAGGCCTATTTAAAAATTATAGCTCTCATGACAATTCCAAAATGTGATAAGAAACTCGAAAAACCGATTTACAACGAAAAAAAGATACGTTAATTACGGTTTACAACGAGAAATACTTTTATAAAACTATTTTTTTTATTAAAAACACTATTCATTACAGCAACTTCAGTTTTTAAAACATCAAAAATATGATATAACTTTTATTACGAGATCATACTACGATGAATCGCTAAAAATCGGAACTATAAGAACTAAACTACGACATTTTCGATAATTAATGTTTATAAAAATAATTTTATAAACTATGAACAGTAAAAGTACTATTCATCAGCGGACCCAACTTTGTAAAATATAATAAATCTTTTAATAACGGAGACGTACTCGAAGGAATCATTAAAATCGGGATTAAAACGAATAAGTTATTACGATTACGAGTTTACGCTAATTAAAACCTAAAACGACTAAACTAGCTGTCGTGAACAGTAAAAACACTATTCATCGCAGAATATCAAAAACTTGAAAATGTAATATTTTGATCACTCGTCTTACTACGAAGACGTGGCATGAAGAAACGTCAAAATCGGGCTTAAAACGCAAAAGTTATGCTAGTTTTACTAAAACGGTAATTATAAACGTTTTAACTTATTATTAAACCACCATTTACTCAAAACCATTAGTTGGTGATTGAGCTATATTATAGAATATGTGGGGGTTTAATAGCTCAGTATATATTACTAGGGAGTTTCTATATGATGGCCTCGTCGCGATGGCGTTTCGTACGAGTTGGTTGGATTTTACGATTTAAAGTGTCCCTAATCTTCGAACGTCACTTGTCATGACCTCTTAAATATGTTAGCGATACGATATCGATAGTACGATGTATAACAACTATAGATTTATATTCAAGTACCGGGATGTATAACGACCTATGATAATTTAGGTTTGCATTCGATCTTTTATCGTGACGCTTTTGTATCTTGCAATATTTGGTTTATCTGAACTCTAGGTGAGTTCATAAGCCCCATTTTTATGATTTCAATGATTTATGATTATGGGTGGAAAACATGCCTTTGTTTTATAATTGGAGCAAGTAATTAGATTAATGTTGCTAAAGTAAGCGATAACCAAGTTGAGCCCCATTAATGATGAACTGGCATTGCATAGATGTAGTTGTGAATTACATTATGTGAGCGCGAATGTTATGAATAGATCTATTTGGGGAAACGACCTCCCCGTTCGGGTGACTAGCTATCACCGGGAACGAACGTATAGCATGTCGAATTTAGGGATGTTTTTCGGGTTGAACATCTAATCGGGCAGAAATTGCAATATATATTATTATTGCAAGAAAGATCGTCGAGCTTCAGTGTCATGAGCTTAGTGTAAATGTAATCTGGTTTTGTAAGATCTGCTGTGTTGCTTATCACTTAAAAAGTATTGCGGTCATGCATATTATGATTGATCAACTTATGAATTCACATCAAATGTTTGTTGACGTTTTAAGCAATGTTTTCAGGAGATCAATAGGCATGGGATGCCAGGGATGCATTGGGTTACATTTTGGATTGCACGCTTAAAGATTTAGGTGCATCATATTTTGGGAAATGTATTGTCAACTTTTGTAATATTCAACAATGAACAAGTAAAGCTATATGCTTTTGTATTAAGTCTTTCAATTAAATCCAATGTATCAGTTTTAAAACGACTTTTTGTGTCGTTCTTATATATCTTGTGCTATTGATCTTGAAGTAACACGCCCCGGACCCTTATTCCGCTGCGACCCAATTTGGGGGTGTTACATCAACCATTTAGTTAAATCGCGTAAACTAAAAATTAACAATCAACGTAAACCGACCTCAAACAAATAAAAGTTTACGTCAAACAAGTGTTATATTATTTTTATGAAAATATTTTATAAATTTTCATATTTTATTTATATACGTTCGCAATAAAACACATTTATGCATGCATGTAAACCCATAAACCCAACTATACTTCAACAAATACCCACCATTATACCCAATACCCAAAAATTATATCATTTCTATCTTAAATATCACTCTAGCCGTGTACACATACAACACCAACACAACAAATTAAATCAAACAACACTCTACTAACTAGTAAACTATAATATATATTAAATCAACAAGTTGATGCATCTTTGTCTACAAGCATGCAAGGTCACGACATGAAACAAGGAAAAGAAAGAAAATGATACATTAAACATGGCATGAAACAAGGAAAAGAAAGAAAATGACACATTCAACATGTCTCCTACACTTGAAGCTAGTGATTTGTTTAATCCAAAAGCCTTACTCATCTCTTATGAAACCGTCCTTATGGCTTTACCATTTGATAGTTTTGCTAAGTAGTATTTTACTAAGTCTTGCACTGTAAATACAAGGCATAAAGTGAACTAGTATACACACTCTCATTTGCAAGTAAATCAAACACTCATTCTCTCTTGTTCTTCCTCACCCAACTGATATTCTCATCTCAATTTGGTTAAAACACATGCACTCCATGTAGAATAATCTTAACACACGTATGGAATGATTCACTTAGAGTTTTAGAGAGAGAAAGATGGTTGGATGAACACTTAGAGAGAGAAAGAAAGATAATGATATTAGTTTGAAAATGTGAAAAATGAACAACCAACACCCTCTCCATGTGTGGAGAGGGTTTATATATGCCTTACATTAGCCGGCCATAGACCCTTAGTGGGCTTATCCATGGGCCTTGAGCCCGGTTTGCTTTCTAACTTAACCTTACAACTTACTACGAGCTACGACTATCTATATTAGAAGTGACTGACACTTTTTCGTATTTCTAACAATCTCCCCCTAAGGGAGGTCACTCCAATTTACACAAATTTAAACTTAGCATACTATGCTTTCACTTCGGTCTTAAGCTCGTAGTCTTTAACTTCAATCATTAACTTGTGATTTGATGTAGTGATCATTGACTTTGGATTTGAGCTAGTTCTTTTGACTTGACATGAATGTGATCTTTGAGCTTTTTGAAATCATCAACCAAGCATAATCTCATTTCGCCATCTTGTAAACTTTTCCATCTCGTGAACTTGTGACTTCTGGACCGACATGCTCATACCTTTCTTGATTTGATAATCTTGAAAAGCTTTAATAATGCATCTTTCTTGAATTTCTTTAACTTTAACACTTTGTCGCTTCAAGAAGGACGTATGGTATCAGAGTAGCGGAAGTCTTGAAACATGTACTTGAGCTTTCATGATGTCTTTATATTTGTCGGTTAGGTATGAGCATGTGGCTATGAATCTTGTGAGTCAGCCAAAATCAGGTAACTCCATCACCAACTTTACATGTTCCTGAAATAAAACAGTTAGCAATAAAGTGGGGGGACGAATATGGCTTTGTCATTCGCCCGTGGTTGGTTGGAGTAACCTTCGAATCCGTGAGGATCGACCTGTGATCAGATAGATTCAATTTAAGAAGAATCTTCTTGACAGGATTTCCAGCTGTAGTGTTGAATCTTTCTAACACAAATGTATTAGATTCATCTTACTCAGCATGTTCTCATTATCGGAACGTCTCAAAGCAGACAACACGATATGAGTGAACCAGCGAGTTACTATCTCACCGATTGAAATAAAAAATTGATTTGAAAATCAATCGACGTGTCACTTGTAAAAGTGGTTTTGGTGTACACCTCGAGAGTGTTTGCTATCATGTCCAAAATTTACCATCAATCGTAATCATAACTGAACAAAGTTGAGTCTTATAGAATCGCACCATCATTTCTTTCCAGTTATCACAAGTTTGATTCATACAGAATCGCATAAGTCACCTACCATGAGCTTGTTTGATGTTGGCTCAAGCAGGATTTCCATCTTCATAGTGAATGAAATCACTCGGATGTTCTGGCAAAATCACAAGGATAATGCGTAGGACTCTTAATATGTTAACTTGTTATTCACATTGTGTGACATAGCAAGCATAATTTGACAAGTGTCCTAATGAGATTTATGGATGATCTCTTTTGGCTCTAGACTCAATAGTGCACTTTGTTTTTAGTGATCGAAGGCTAGAGCAGAATGCCACCTTTTCAATATCAACTAACTCGGAGTGAGAAAGTTAATAGAAATGCGTGTAATCTCCGTGAGAAATGAAACAAGAGTCTTTTGAGAGACCTTGAGTGGCTAAGGAGGGATGTTCATAGCTTCATTGGGTCCATGACTGTCTTTAATGTCAGACAACACCTTAGTGTTTCTGATAGATTATGTATTGACCCAGTTTCTGCCTAAGTGTATGTAGAGCTTCTTTCTTTTCACCCTTTATACTTACATTTCTTTTTCATTCTTCAACCCCTTCAATGCTTACCGAGACTCATAACTAACACCTTGTTGGGTTTGTTCTAGTGTTAGCTCCATCTCAGTCGGCATTATTCCCGATTCTCACTGTTACTTCTTTTGTATCATACCTAAGGACTTCTACACTAACTAGTATCATACCTAAAGACTTCTTTTGTATCATACCTATGCCTAACCACCTTATAACTCCGTAATTTAAGTACATGGTCGGTCTTTAGGGTACTCCATCATAATCAAAACCAAAATCATTAAAAAAATTCAATCAAAGTGTTTGATATAAATATCAAAATATTTACACTTTGAGAGTTTTTCATCACACTAAAAAGCTCCCCCTTAACATGTACACCATAATCGTAGTACATGCTAAGTGTTGGAGTGCATTGAGTCCATTTTATACGATCACATGTCAACACAATTAAGATTTAGTTTAATCAAATTTTCTCCCCTTATCCAAAATGTTAATCCTTTGATATTTTGGATATCAATTGATTAAAAGTTAGGGGACAAAATGTTACATAATCACTATTAGGAACATTTTAATGCTCCCCCTCGAGCACACCTTATTATCACCATAAGTCTACACTACTTATATACAAATTCATAAGTTTTTGATGTACGAAATGACCTTTGAGATATGAACATAATATGACAAAGTCATATTGTTCTTTGAAGCAGTCCGAGGTCAGTTCCGTAGAGTCTACCACCAATGAATTTCTCTAAACTCCTCATCATCCTTCTTTCACTTTTAGAGCTTGTGATGTCCGTGATATGTAAATGTGCTCTTTTCTTTTCCAAATTGCTCCATCTTCTCTTCGGCAAGTACTCCATGTCGATATTATTGGTTATGTCTTCGAGCGAAGAAAGAAGCCTGGTTAACGTGCCATCACTGAACTTTAATTCATCAGAGCGCATCAATCTGTTCCTCTTGTAGTCGTCGACATAAATGAATCCTTGAGGGTCTTTGTATGGAGTGTACGGGTTCCTTTTTCTGAGATCTGGTCTTGTGGTATCAGGCTTGGTGATGTTGATCTTCTTTTGATAACTTTCAACTCCATGTTAAAGATCCTTGACTCGCTTTTGAATAACCAGACTTCTTGGTGAAACATTATCTAGGGTTATTTCATCAGTCTCAGGCAACGATCATCCCTAAAAGATTTGGAGTTCGATTATGAACCACAATGAATAAACATATCTCAATGTCATTGATCCAAAGTCATAGAAGTTACCTTCTTGAAGTCTGTTATAAAATATGTGTATCAGCTCCTTCTTATTACAATCTCTTCTAAGTACCTTTATCCAGTGAGTGGGGTTCCCCTCATAACTTGACATGAGGGCACGCTTAAAATACGCTTTGTAAAATATACATCTCCTCTTGATTGCATGCCTCTTGCATATGCATATAAGGACTTATGTTGTTGTCTCTAATGTGAGATACCCCATAACGCATATCTATCATAAGCAACTTTAACAGGACTCCATATGTTTGGAACCATGTCTTCAATGCCAGGTAGATCATACTTAGCTTCCTTTGTCTTGGTAGTAGACATCGTGTATGTCATAGTCAAAATTCCTCCTTGTAGATACTTGAGATCATTGTTGATGAAGAATTCGAATGGTACTCTTTGACGTTTTCCACGCGTGATTAAAGGAAGGGGTTTGGAAAGATCAAAAGGATAGTCACTGCCTTCAAGATTTTCCCAATGAAGCTTTTCTGAAAAAGCCTTATAGCATTCTTCAAAGGCATATTCTAATTCAACATAATTAGAGCGTGTGCCTATTGAGTAGTTGAATGCTGTATTAGCCAGGGATTTCTTGAGTTAATATTCTCATTTCCAGCCCATTCAAGATGTATCCATGAGATTATTGGAGTGCTCATCAATTCATCAAAGTCCTTCAACGATTTATCAGTAGAAGTAGAAGCCGCTAGAGTCATCAACTAATTTTGAGTTGGTCCTTCTTGAGTAGTCTTGCTAATATTCCAGTCAGGGTTAGTGGGTTCTTGAGGTGGTGTAGGTTTCTTGAACCAGTCATGTCTAAAGGCAGTCTCATTCCTTAGCTCATCTTCATTATCACCCAGATTCCCTTCTTGATCTTATGGCAAGTTTGAGTCTGCAACCTCGAATACTGGTTCCTCTGATTGAACAGACTTTCCAAAAGATTTTGGTTAGAACTTGGTGCCTTAGAAGAGGCCAGACATTGAATCTTTCTTTTTTGGCCCAGTGGTTGGTTCTGCATCTTTGCTTAGTTTTCTCTTCTTTAACCCTCAGTCTGATCCAACGAAAGGGTCTTCATCTTTGTCTTTGTCTTTACGGCTTCGCTTCAAGGAATACACATCATAAGAGAAGAAGAAATATTTGTCGAGAGCGTAAGATTTTTTTAAACCATCATAGCAATCTCAGTGTTCGGGAGCCGTCAGATATGACTCACTTTTCTCCATCTTGTCGAGAAGAATCTTCTTTAACTCAAATTCAGTAAGTGTAGAAGCAGCCTCATAAGTAGATTGTGGTTGAGAAGATACCTTTGCTAGATTAACTTCATTTTGTGATTTTTCAATCATCTTTTCGATCATAGGTGGAGCGAAGTTAGACACTTTCTAGGGTAGAATCTGAGGTAGCTGATCTTTTACTTGCTCTTTGATTCTTGCCGTGAGAGACACTGAAAGGAAGTTCATGAATTCTTCTCTTGTTTCTGGAAAGCTTGTGTCTACAGGTGATGATTCAGTGATAACAAAAATTGGTATTGTAAGAAGAGTAGGTGGCTGAGTTCTTGGGACTTTATGA
>BQNB010205478.1:0-10614 GCA_026074375.1 Tanacetum coccineum | reverse complement strand
ACTTTCCACTAACTTGGAAGACGATGCCAATAAAATAGGTACACATCGGGATTCGGAATTTGGCATACTATATATATCATATGAATAACTGCTTTACTTACACCTTAAAGAGCCTTCGGGTATATGGTGTAAGTAGAGCTAATCATGAGATTACTTATGCCTTAAAGAGCCTAAGGCTATATGGCATGAATGATTGAATCATGTTTAATAAATTATTTATTTGTACCTTAAAGAGCCTTAGGGTATATGGTGCAAATTAAATCTCACTTGATTTATGTCTTAAAGAGCTTTAGGGTATATGACATAAGTTAAGTCAAGTAGCCTAATAAAACCAAGTTTCGGTCACCTCGATGTGGACCTCATCGGTTTTCAAGGATAGGAATAGAAGCTAATTTTTATCTTTAACCGTACCGCTTTATTTTCGGATTTAATAAATATCGAAATAAGTCTTAAAGAGCCTTCGGGTATATGACAAAAATAAAATCTTGAGATACAAAATTAGGAATAAGGGAGAAAAAGTAATACACAATTAGTATTTATGAGTAGTGTTAGTATCATGGCTTGTATTTGACAATGATTTTGTTTTTAAGCTTAGTATGGAGAAGTGAAAGTTGGGGACGATGAATTTATTTTGCTTGTTCCATGATCCTAAGTATTATCAAAGAATAATAAAAGTACAATGTTATGAAGTGTTGAAGTATGGAAAGTTATGAAAAAGCATAAAAAATGGAAAAAATGGAAAAACGGGGCTTTTCAGAACTAATGTTTCTTTAATTCCTTAAGATGAATACTTAGCTACTTTTTGAGGTAATTAATCAAGGGGGATTAAGAATCTTAGTTTTCTAAAGTGTTATTTATAACATTGCGTGAGGACACGGCAATAGCTTAGTATGGGGGATTTTGGTATGTGCCTATTTACACATACCTTTTCCTTAATAATACGAACTAAAAAGACCAATAATGACCAAAAACACATTAAAATGAATTGTATATTTGTATTTTGTGATTTATATCTTGCAGGTACGGATAGTTATCAAAAAGGACAAAAATAAAGCAAAAACGGACGAATCCGAGCATGGGAATGAAAAGAGCGCGAAAAACCCAAAGCCGGAGACATACCCATATTTTGCGGACCAACCCTGGCCCACTTAATGGGTCGGGTCAGCCCAAACCTTAAACTTATAAACCTAAACCCATTCACAAGTCCAAATCCAAAATCCTTTTACTAAATCCAAAACACCAGCCCAATATCAAATTCATATAAGAAAAGGCCCAACCCTAAAATAGTCAAACATATAAGGCCAAGTCAAATATTACTGTTTATCTTTCCCATGTTTCCCTCTTTTTCACCTTTCACACGCAGGGTAAAATCCACCCATTCACCCACGCCTTATGAGCTTCTAGAAGGAATATCTAACACGCCTGACACTCGTTTAGCCACGTTGGCGATCCTAAAGCTTTTTATTGGTTGTTGAGACGTGTACATGATCCAAGGGCCAAGATTTGATAGATTGAAAGTCGGTTATAATTGGAGGGATAGGATTAAAGCAATGTGAGTGTCCTGAAGGCTAGAACCTTCCTCACATCACTATAAATAGAAGAGAATCTCACCCAGCCTGAGGCATCTAGGAGTAGGATAATTTAGAGTAGAGTAGAATAGCTTATTTCCAGCTTATTTGTCTTTTCTTAATCTTAAGTATTAATTCTTAAAAAATCCATGTAATCCTTTTCTATTAAATAAAATGCATTTTACTTTAAAATGTGTTTTTTATTTTTTATGAGTAGTTTTGCTAACTATAATCATAAGGCTCTAAATAAGCTCCCTTTAAGCTATTAAATAATACTAAGCTAGTTATCAAACTCTGTTAAGCCCTTAAAAGCTTAACTAATCTTATAGAATATACTCATATTCTCCTCAAATTCCTCAGCTTTAATTAAGAAGATAACCAAAAAAAGTGAATGGGCTTATGGACACCACCAGCTTATCATTTGATAAGCTGGAGCTTGTAGACTTAAGCTCATTTGAGCATTTAAATCCCTGTTTTGAGCAAGGGATTGTGGTACTTTTACTTTTCTTCATTTTATAGCTTGAAGTATTTTATTGCTTATTTGACTGTTTTTGTGCTTATTGCTTCTCATTTTATGTTTAATCTGTTTTAGGGTAGCTTAATATGTCTTTAGCTTATAATTTTTCAAAAATCTCTTTCTTAATTAGTTAATGCTTCTTTCATAGTAGTTAGTACTGCTGTCATAAGCAGTTAGTACTGCTGTAGGTGTTAGCTTATTTCTAGGGTTTATTAGTTTATAATTTTTGCTTATTTAGTTTTATTAACCATAGTGGTTAATTTGTTTTCATCATTTGAGGATTTAAAGATTTATGTTAGCTTAAAATGAATTTTTCATGACCTAAAGGGGTGTTTGGCATAACTGCTTACATGAGCTTATTGGCTTATTTAGATGATAGTTTTTGCTTTTTATGATTAGGATAGCTTAAGTCAACATTTCTCTTAATCTGTTTTTATAATGTAGCTTATTTTCTTAGCTTATTGTCTCTTAAATTGTCTAAAAGAAAAGTTAGTTTTTGTTGTAATCTGTTTTAAAAGTCAATGTGTGCAGATCTTTTTAAGCTTTTAACCTTGTTGTTTTTTTATTGTTTTCAGGTTATTTGAGCTTATTGTAGTTTAGGTTGCATTTGTTTTTAGGTCTTAAGTTGTCAAAATGGCTTTTCAAGTCTCATAAATAAGCTGAAATGTGGTCATTTGGCTCAAAAAGCCAGAATCAAGTCTATATATTGCAGCCTGTTCTTTGAGTCTCTTTAGCCTAATTTTTTAGGATTTGCTTGCTTTTAGCTTATTTGAATTACTTAAGTTTAGTCCTTAATATGTTTTAAGCTTTTAGCCTATTTTAGCTTCCATATTTGGTCTTAAATTAGCTAAGTTGCCAAATCAAGTTTAGTCATCTGTCCATGTTCTATTATGCATGCTGAGAATTTCTAACTATGGCAACTTATTACTATTTAATGTTTCTTTTATTTTCTTGTTTTTCAGTGCTTAATTGAGAAGTAAATTATAATCTTTTAAGCTCATTTAATTTGCTATAGTGTCCTCTTTGTCTAGTCTACTTAAGATCTTAGATTTCATTTGTCCAAATTAAAGCTTCTGTCAATATTTGCAGCTTGTTTAGGGCTTTATTAAATAAGTTTAGACAAGTTATTTATTCACAAAAGTACTTATTTACTTGTATGCTTAGCTGTTTGTGAAGAAAAATTTAAAAATAATGTTTAAGTAATAAGGTAGGCACGGTTACGAACCTGTGACCTACTCCCTACCACACACAAGCATAATATAACACACCACTCTCAAACAAGACGTGCCATCGGTCTGCGATCTTTTCTGATATGCATTCCAATGTAACATTTGTACATAAGGTCATTTTAGGATTTAGCTTATTCGACTATTAAGCTTATTATCTGCTTATCCCTTTAGCTGTTTTTCGAGTTAGCATTTTTATTAGATTCTTAACTGTCTTAAGTACTTTTCATGATTTTTCTAGAATTTTTAGAATTAGTTTACTATTTTTAATCAATTTTCTATAGTAAAATCGTTTTTTAATTCATATTAATAAAATTAAAATCAAAAAAGAATTATTCTTTTCCTGAAAAATTTTCTTTTTACATTTAGTATTTTATAAAAATTAAATTTGCATTTGTAGGCTTAAATTTGATGTACTTGTTTTAAGTCAGCCGTTTGTATTAAATACGTGGTTATTGTTTTTTCGTGTTTAATTTTTATTGCCTTATATGTTACGTGCTTTAACATGTTTTATTCGTTTTTATTAGTAGTTATAGAAACCAATTCAAAAATCTTTATAAACCATTCAAAACGCGCGATCACGAACGTTACCGAATGTCAATTCACGCCTCGTCGGGATACGACTCGGGAAGGTTTTAGATTTTACTTTGGATAAAAGTAATATTTTAGAAAATCCTCGCGGAATACTTACTATACTATTATTGACATCCCATCACCGTTTGTTATAGTTATTGTTGCTGTGTATTCTTATACTTTTGATTCACGACTCCATATGTTTGTGCTATGATTTTTTTTATGAATAAAATGAATAAATATTTTAATAAAGATTTTTGATGATTTCGAATATATAAATTGTTCTTGATGAGAGGATGTGAGAATTGTGAGTTGCAACAAATATGGCGATAAGGTTATGCTTGAATTTTGTTGATTGGTTTTGGCGTAAAAGAATTTTGGATAGTTTGGAAAATATTGTGGCATTATGGTCAAGTCCATGGGTGATTTATAAAAATATAGTTGTTGGTCCGAGTTTTAAATGAGGGTAAAACGGACGATTAAAAATGTTTCGAAAGGTTTATTAAGTGTCGAAAGTTTTTGAAAATATGTGTGGAGCTTCTTAATATCAAAACGAAGGTTTAGGAATTTTTCTAAAAAGGATAAGTCGTTGTCGTCAGTCATTTCTAAATATAGCTAATTTTATATATATATTTTGCAAGCTAAGCATTTTGGTTAAACGATAGGGTTTCAATAGTTCGTGTTTGGAGATATAGAAACGATTTAATTTGGGGATGCTATTAACACCTAGAAATTAAAACTTTCTTGAAATGAAAACTTTCCATGAATAGTAACTTTTCGTAAGAACGTCATAACATCTATATAAACTTAACGAGTTCGTAAAGATACATTTTGTTGACTAAACTAAAGCACAAACATATATGGTTGTCAATTTCGTTCTTAAACGTTGTGTGCAACGTTCCGTTATCATTATTATTTCTCGTTCTACGGCGTGTCTATTTATTAGGTCGCAGTTAGAGCCGTTCGGTTATACTTTAATTCGCATCGTCTGCTCATGGTGTGTTGAGCCATGATTCATCCTCGTACTTTCTAAGTAAGTTGAATACTTACATCCTTTAGCCTTAATCACCGGTCCCTACAGATATCTCTGCCCTAAAACATTTAAACCCTTATACAGACATACCCACGCGTCTACACTTTCTCCCCTGATGTCTTCACTATCAATAGACTTTCCTTATAACATGTTATATCAATCACAAAACTTGTAATGATATTTTTCTAAAATACTCATATTAATGAATTAAATAACCTGGTCAAACTTAGCCGAAATTTTTGTATATTAAGAAGTGTCAAAACACGAATTTTACTAATAGAGTTATTAACGTCATATCTATAACTGGTTTATTAAACACTAAATTTTTCTTGGTCACACTAACGGTTAACAAAAATCGAATCCCGGGACGGGATTCCTTTAAGGGGTAGGTACTGTCACACCCCGCAATTTTTGATATTTTAAATTACTCATTTGTACCCTTTGACTTTGGTTTCGACCTTGACTTTTGACTTTTTGACCCTCTCTACGGTCACATAAAAACGAATACCGCGTAATCGGTATCTGTTTGACACGTATTTAAATTATATATACTAATAATTATTATTATCTCTCTCATTGGTTATTTTATTTTCAAACTATATTAACTTGATATACGAGAAGGTATATATTTTCATAAGTTGACTTATCAAAAATGACCCGCTAAATTACGTTTTCACGATTCGGACTCTAAAGCAATTTGATGTAAAACAACATTCCGAACAACTTTTTAGTTTTGCCCGAGACTTGAAACCAAGCAGAAAATGACTGAAATAGCCTCGCAAAAATTTTGAACGCAACTCGTACCGACCCAAAAATAATAAAAATAAGTAAATTTTATTATTTTAATTATCACTTTTTTTAAATAAAAATATTTAATAAATTCATTTAATTTTTATTCATAAAGCGGTTATTTTAAAACACGGATGGTCAAATTTTTTTAAGTTTTAAATTTCGGACAAAGCTTGCCCTTGACATCTCAATGGTACCAATTTAAATAAATAATCATAATGATTTTAGTTATATTTTATAAAAACATTTATAAAATATAATCAAGTAAATACTCGTTTTTATCAGAAAAATAATTTGGAAAACAATGGCGTAAGTTTCGTATTTTGAATCATTAGTTAAGTCGCCAAAACGAGTCCCGAACCACTATTTTATAAAAGATTACTCAAAAGTTACACTTTAGGTCCCTGGGGAATATTTATAAAATCTACCCTCAATTATCTTTAACTTGTCTTTTACTTTTAAAGTTTTAGTATAGATAAAAAAAATTTATAAAATTTTTATTTCATTTCTCTTATATATAAACACACACACTTATAACTCTCTCTCTCTCCCTCCTCCATCTTCCCCAAAAATCCGGCCATCGTGGGGCCACCCTTCTGCGGCCGCCGCCAACGGCACCCATACCGCCGGAAGCCGGTATGTTTTCCGCGCGTGCGTTTCCCTGGCCGAAACCCAAAAGGTGATCCCCTATGACCGAGTACTTCGATCTCCCTTGTCACTCGCCGCCACGCGCCTCCACCTCCTCCGGCTGCCTCCCCACCGCAGCCCACCATAACTCCACCACCATCACCACCACGCAACCACCTATACAGCCGCCACCACTTCCGAACGCCAGCCACCCTCCTCCTCCGTGGTTATATCATCATCACCACCACCGAAACCTTTACCACATCGTCACCACCCTCGTCACGCACCTCCATCCCACCACCGACTGCGGCAGCAGCCGCTGCTACCACACTCCTTCATCTCCTCTTCGTCGACACCATCACCACGCCACCATCTCGTCACCATCGTGACCACCTTCACCTCGACACCACCATCACCCTCGCCACCCTCTCCCACCGTGGCAGCCACCACAATTAGGATGCGTTTGGCTGGTTTACAGCCATAAGGTTGCGGTTGGTTTTAAAAACCTCATAAGGGCGTGTTTGGTTTTTGATTTAACACCCAAGGGTGTTTGTTTATGCGTTTTGCTGCCGTAAGGGAGCGTTTGGATTTATAGTTTTCGGGGGTGTTTGTTTCTGCTGTTAAACAGCCCACATAGGGTGCGTTTGGCTCGGCAGTTGACAACCCAAAGGGGTGTTTGGTTACTGAATTTTATAAGCCCAAAGGAGCGTTTGGTTTGTTGATTTACAACAGTAGGGTGTGTTTGGTTTTGTTTATCTTATTCTTTTTATTTTAATTTACTTTTGTTTATTCATTTGATTAATCTTGTTTAAATAAATATATTTTGAAACATGCGATGTTTGCAACATGAATTTGATTTAGTGGAAAACGTTGAAATTTGACAAATATGGAAACGTCGTATAAACGACTAGGTCATGCCGAAATTTATAAAAATTTATATACTTAGTACTATTCGTTTAACACTTTTATTATTTTGGAAACCCGATAAAGAGGATTAAATCATAGTCTTAAGATTTTTATTATAATAATACAATAAACCGGTAAATGAACGAAAGATATACTTTTACAAACAAAACAACTAGTTTAGTTAAAACGCGCAACGAAACACTAATATATATAACATTATTTTATAATTCTAATAAATAAAATAATAAGTTTTGTAAAAACTTTAAAAACGTCCTTTATTCAATTCGTAACTTTAAAACGTGTATTTACTTTTACGCAAGAACTTTTTATTAATTTAATTGGTGACTTTTGAAAAAGTGTCGAATTATATTATTACCATTATTTTTAACCACGTTTCTTATATAATACTTGTAAAGTATTATATACTACGACTTTTCCTTTTGAATGTTTGTCTTTATTATATACTTCACCATATGAATTATATAATTGTTCATTTTTCATATGTAATATATATACGGAATATATTACATACTTTGCGTGTGTTTTTCGATTTATTTTATTTAACCAACCACCAAACTCATCCAACTTGAAATCCAAATCCCTTATCAACTAGTCGATCGCCTTTGATGTACTTCATCCCTTGGTAAACCCAAATTCATCATCCTAAACTAGTGGGTTTTAGCCGTAAAGTTAAGCTGCATCTTCTTGGTCGAGCCATTCTGTTCTTCATTCGTGCCGTGCTTATTATTTGCATTTCTGCTAGTTGCTCTGCAACATCAAGGTGAGTTCATAGTCTCGCATTTCAATCTTTTCAATGTTTTATAAACCCGCGAGGGGAATACATGCTCGTTTACAAACTTGTATATTTTACTACAGTACAATTACCTTTCAATACTTTGTGAGTTCATAGCCCCACGTTTTACTTGTTTTACATATACTTTACTACTTTTGGGGTGAGAAACATGTTCGTTTACAAACTTGTTTACGTTACCGAATTTCAAACTCGTTTACACACTAATTACAAACCTGGTTACTTGATTGGTATCACACTCTTTCTACTTATGGATTACGTACTTAAAGTTGTTTATGAATAAAATGGTTATTTCTTCATTGGACACAAGTGTTTTCAGTTACCATCTCCTACTTACGTGTTGCCTAAGTAGCTTACAAACCAACTTCTGCCCAACTTATCATGAACTGTTAGTTTCTCGACCGGAGGACCGGTTGAGGGAGCGCGAGTGAATAGATAGATCTATTGGACTAATTATCCCTATCCGCTTTGGTTCCACTTAACGAAGAACAAACGGATATATGTCATGTCGATATACTTTTTGGTGTAGTCTTGGTTTGGGGACACCGGCTTAGGGCAGGAATACTTTGCAACAGGATGTAACATGCCCTGTTGACTTAATTAGCTTCGGTGTCATGAGCTTAGCGCAACAGTATACCCTTTTCATGCGATATTGTATTCGTTATAATAGTCGCATGAGCTTTGTACGTGAAGTTATATCTCCTATAACGGTCACGTGCGTACTGTAAACTTGTGGTCCACACTACTTTGATTGAACATTTCTGATTATTAAATGTTTTGTATTAATTGAGTGAGATGTATTCACTAAACGTTTTGGTCCTCTTAAATGTTTTACTTAAACCTAGATTCACTCGTACTTTATGTTGACCGTTTTAGCTTGTTTTTCTCAGAGTGCTAGCCTTTGGACTTCTTGTGTGCTATGTGGAGTCTACGTGCAATATGATACTCTTTCAAGACTTATCAAAATATCATACTCGTTGTCTTTTGAAAACCAAATTATGCTTCCGCTACTATTTACTTATGCTTCCGCAAATGTTTAATTTCTTTTAATTATGTAAAAACTATATTTAATCTTTAAACAATGGCAACGAGTTATGATTTTACAAAACGTCCATTAGTGGTCGTTCTCTAGTGCCTTGTGTTCGGATTATGATGACGTCACGCCCTCGGACACGTATTCCGTCCAGGCCCGTTGGGGGTGTGTCACAAAACGGCATCCTTAGACAAAACGCAATGAAGACAAAACACAACGTCTACCAAAACACAGGACCAAAACGTAGTCTTCAGAGACAAAACGCAGTGCCTCAAAACGTAGTGACTCAAAACGCAGAACCAAAACGCAATGGTCAAAAGGCAGAACCAAAATGCAATGGTCAAAACGCAGTCTCTTTTCTTCAAAATGCAATGCCTCAAAATGCAATGACTCAAAACGCAACGACTTGAGTACCAAAACGCAACGTCTTCAAGCAAAATGCAATGGCCTTATGCAAAACGCAACATGAATACGAACTCAAAATGCAATCAAGAACACCCTTCATATGGTCAAAACGCAGCCAAGAAAAAATCTTCAAACTGTCTTGTAAGCCACAAAATGATGTTAAAACTACCAAGTAATGATGCAAGGTGTTGTTCTAAGTCCGAAAGTACAATTCTTAAAACATCTTTAACCACAAACAAAGATCAAATCTTGATTTTCCTTCTTGCTTATTTTTGAACAAAAAAAAAAAAAAAACAAGATTCAACACCACAAATACATTACACCCCTGGTTAGCTCTGATGCCAATTATTACCCATAAAGATTTACATAACAAGAGACATGATCCGGAGGTCGGGGAGGATTGAACAAATGTTTAGCCATATTATTTAGTGAGAGAAAGGAAAGATGTATGTTTTCTAGAGAGAGAAACACACACCTTATTACAAGTGAAATGAATCCTCACCCCTCTATGGAAGTATGGAGGGGATATATATAACCCCTGGACACGATCTACTTACTACACTTGACATTGGATTGAAAAATTGATATGACACCACAAAATATTGAAGACGGAGTGAGATGCCTTAGTGAACAATGTATATTATTAATTGACATTAAGTTTCCACATTTTAATTTCACAAAATGTGTTTGGATACATAAAATTGACATTTATGTGATGTATCTAACACATTAAAAGGCTTTGTTTTAAAAAGCTCCCCCTCAGAAATTGATTCACATAAAATGACATTCTGCGTACTATAATTCTTTGAAAATTATTCGAGGAAGGGAGTGTTGAACACACAATTTGTTGGATCCCGATATCACTTCACTTCACACAATCAAACACGGAATCGAGATAGAAATAAGAAAGAAAGATGAGTTGTTTAGAGAGAGAAAGAGGAGAGAGAAATGAGAGAGAAAAGAGAAAGATATATTTTAGATATTTTCAACAACTAAACAACTTACTTTTTCTTAAGAAGAAAAAGTATATATACCCCGTCGCGTTAAATGACGCGCGGGATATTTAAACTAGGACCCGGGCTCGGGTTTTGCTTGGGATTAAACCCGAAACATATACAATATTAGA
>BQNB010205476.1:0-10614 GCA_026074375.1 Tanacetum coccineum | reverse complement strand
TGTTTGATGCCCATTTACATTGAATGATAATTTTTAGCTTACGCGATTTAACTTAACGATTACGATTAAAAGCAAACGCGTATAAGACTAAAAATAAATAGTGAATTTATTGACATCGTAAATGACCCTAAAAGACGGGGTGTTATAGTCTTCCCCCATTAAATGAGCCTTGTCCTCATGGCTTAAGACGCGGCACTTGACGACGGCACGGTTTTTGTGAAGAGGTGTGGATATTTCTTTCGAAATTGATCCTCGCATTCCCATGTAAACTCAGGTCCTCGCTTTGAGTTCCATTGAACCTTGACAATTGGAATACCGCTTAAATTCAACCATTTAACTTCACAATCCATGATTTTGACTGGTTCCTTGACAACAAGAAGCTTGTCATCAAAATGAAGTCCATCCAACGGAACGGCTAATGGTTCTTTGGCATAGCACTTTTTCAAGTTGGATAGATGAAACGTATTGTGAACCCTGCTCAGCTCTTGCGGAAACTCAAGCTTGTAAGCAACAGATCTAACCTATTCCAACACCTTGAAAGGTCCAACATATCTAGGGTTTAACTTCCCCCGTTTTCCAAAATGTACGACTCCTTTCCAAGGCAAAACTTTAAGCATAACTCTATCTCCAACCTGAAATTCCATCGGCTTACGCTTTAAATCAGCATAACTCTTTTTTCGATCGCAAGCGGCTTGCATTCTTTGCTTGATCTAGATGATCTTTTTGGTCGTCTCTTGAACTATCTCTGGACCAGTGAGTTAAACTTCTCCAACCTTGGCCCAACAAACAGGTGAACGACACTTTCGACTTTAAAGTGCTTTAAACGGTGCAGAGCGTGATAGCTATTGTCATATGAAAACTCGACTAATGGCAAATGGTTTACCCAACCCTTTCCAAAGTTGATCACACAAGCACACAGTATATCCTTGAGAGTTTGAATAGTCCTCTCACTTTGTCCGTCAGTTTATGGATGGTACGCAGTACTCATATCTAAACTAGTACCCAAAGCCTTCTGAAGTGACCTCTAGAAATTTGATGCAAACCTAAGGTCACCATCACAATTGATTAAGACATGTATCCCATGCCTCGTGAACACCTTCGTTGGGTACATTCTTGCTAGTTTCTCCATGGGATCAATTTCCTTCATTGGCACAAAGATTGCAGACTTAGTGAGTCGGTCGACAATCACCCAAAAGGTGTCATAACCTTGTGATAAATTAGGAAGCTTTGTGATAAAATCCATTGTGATATTATCCCACTTCTATTGGGGTATCTCGGGTTGCACCAACAAACCCGATGTCCTTTGGTGTTCAGCCTTGACTTTAGCACAAGTCAAACATTTGCTAACATAGGTGGCGATGTCGGCCTTCATATTGGGCTACCAATATAGCTTCTTCATGTCTTGATACATCTTGTCAGAACCCGGATGGATAGAATATTTTGACTTGTTGGGACACGTGCATAATCAAAGTCCACCCGGGAGGGGTTTTGAACAAAAAAATATAATTGTATAATTTTATAGGGGTTAATAGAATGACTTTTATGATAGAGTTAATGCACGAGTATTGGGTACAAACTTTTCCTTCTAATTGTCTCCAATCCTATGAATTTTTCAAACAACATACCTCCAACATCTTCGTTCTTGATGTTCTCTGGCTTTCGTGCTTCAGTCTAAGCATTCAAGATTTGTTTAGGAAGATCCAAGCTAATAGTCATCACTAAGGCTCGAACTCTTAATGGTTTAAAACGCTCCTTCCTACTTAAAACATCAACAACAACATTTGATTTCCCAAGGTGATAACGGATCTCACAGTCGTAATCACTAGGCAATTCTAACCAACGATGCTACCTCATATTCAGCTCACTTTGATTAATAATGTGTTGTAGACTCTTGTGATTCGTGAACACTGTACACTTGGTTCCATATAAATAGTGTCTCCAAAGTTTTAGAGCAAACACTACCTATCCAAGTTCCAAATCATGAGTTGTATAGTTCTTCTCATGAATTTTCAATTGGCGTGATGCATAGGCAATCACCTTCTCTCTTTGCATCAACATAGCGCCCAAACCTTTGATCGAAGCATCGCGGTATACGATAAAATCTTCGCTTCCTTTAGGTAAAGCCAAAATTGGTGCACTACACAACTTCTGCTTAATCAGTTGAAACGCTGCTTCTGCCTTGTCACCCCAATAAAACTTTACTCCTTTCTGAGTAAGCTTGGTCATTGACTTGGTGATCTTTGAAAATCCTTTGATGAATCTTTGATAGTACCCAGCAAGACCTAAAAATTGACGAATCTCCGTTGGCGTTTTAGGAGATGCCTATTTATTTATGGATTTGATTGGCGGGATCCATGTGAATTCCTTGACTATCAATCACGTGGCCAAGAAATTGTACCTTGGGAATCTAAAATTCGTATTTAGAGAATTTAGCGTACAACTCCCCTTTCTTAAGCAATTACAGAATTGCCTTAAGATGTTCTGCGTGTTCCTTCTTATTCTTGGAGTATATGAGGATATTGTCAATAAAGATAATCACGAACTTATCTAAATATGGCTTGCACACCCGATTTATGAGATCCATAAATACTGCCGGTGCGTTTGTCAAACAAAATGGCATAACTTGGAACTTGTAATGACCATAGCGAGTTCTGAATGTCATCTTTGGAATATCTTCCTCACGTACTCAAAGCTGGTGATAACCTGATCGCAAGTCTATCTTAGAATAAAAACTAGATCCTTGTAGTTAATCAAATAAATCGCCGATCCTTGGGAGTGTACAACGATTCTTTACTGTCAGCTTGTTCAGCTCTCGGTAGTCGATGCACATTCGAAGTGATCCATCCTTCTTCTTGACAAATAAGACCGAAGCTCACCAAGGTGAGGAACTGGGTCTTATGAAGCCCTTGTCAGAAAGTTCTTGGAGTTGGTCCGACAATTCCTTCATTTCTAATGGGAACAATCGATAAGGTGCCCGTGCTATAGGTGCAGCACCAGGTATCAAATCGATTTGGAATTCCACCTGTCGAGTCGGACGGAGACCAAGCAAGTCCTCGGGAAATACTTCAGGAAAATCTCGAACGATCGGTACGTCCTCAAGTCGCTTCTTCTCTGACTTGTCTTCAGTCTCCTTTGTAGTAACATGTGCCAAAAAGATAAGACATCCTTTTAGCATGTACTTCTGCATTTTAGTGCACGAGATGATGTTTAAACGAGTCTTGTTTCCCCCGGTTGCTTCCGTCATCACAAATAATCAACATTTTGTTTTCAAATGAAACACGAACGATCCTTCCGTCACAAACAATGACGGCCTGGTATCTCGCCAACCAAACCATAGCCATTATGACGTCAAGACTACCAAGTCCTATGGCCATTAAGAGCGATGTTGTAATGGGTGGATTTAGTAAATCTTCTAATGCGGCAAATTCGATAGCTAATTTGTTTCTAAAGGGCGAGCTAGTGAGTGTGTCCTTAGCTTCTTCAGCTTAGGATTTGGTAGGTATAAGATGATGTTGACTTTATAGTAAGATGGAGTGAAGGTTTGCTTAGTTGCTATGGTTACTAATTCGATTTCCTGAAGTAAACACGTTTTATGAATACGCACACAAAACTTTGGTTTTTAAGGATGTAAGTAAAAATAGATTTATTGACAAATGTTACATGATGACTACTCTCAACATGGCATAGTCCTTCCTGAATTATACATTGGTATCAGCTATGTTATATTTTTAGGGCTAACGAGCGAATGCGATGCTACATTTTCTCAAAACTGCATGATGTATAGAAGAATTATCAAAGAATTTTATAAGAATGACAAAATGAATTCACAAGTGGATGTAAGGTTTTGATAGGAAGCCAATAAAATTGGTTTGACAGAGAAATCGTATGATATTTACCAAGAAAAACAAATAGCTAAATGACTCGTGTGGTGACAATAAATTAATTTACGTAATGAAAAATGGAGTTTCCAATAAGGTAAGAACAACATAGTTCATACAGTGATAGTAACGTAGTTTTTAAGATGATTGCAAAATAGTATACAAGATGTCAAGAAGGTAATTCATAAGGCATTCGTGAAATGATTGTGATTAGTTTATGAAATGTTTGTTTATTCGGCGATAGTAAGATGACGATTAGTAAAATAATTTATCATGTGGTAGTGAAATGGTTTATAACGTAGTTGTAACAATGTTTGAAGGGTTATAATTGTTTAGGGAGTGGTTAGCATAGAGAGTAAATTCGACAAGGTTTTCCATGACACATAAGTTTGATAGATAATTTAAGTCATCCACGTGTACAACGAGATTCAAAAGAAAGTACAACATAAATTCCTATTAGAATTAAAGTCTAAGAAAGTTTTTGCTTAGAGTTCACTAGGTAATACGGGAGGCTCTCTCCTTAGGTGTTGATGTTAGACGTCGTGGTACTAGAGTCTTCATAAGCTTTTCCTTTCCAGTACATGTCCACACGGTTTTGAAACCTCACTATTGGACAATTACTCTTATAGTGTCCCAAACCTCCACACTCATAACAGGTGAGAGTTCGTGGATCCTAGCAAAGCAGCATTAGAGTGTTTTTACTATTTTTGGGTTATGTGGCCAAACTTCTTTCAATTTCCGCACTTTATAGTGCACGGTCCATAATGGTGAAATTTACACTGGTTGCACAGAGGTAGGGATCTCGCATATGCCTTCTTGTTGATTGGCCAAGTAGTGTGTGCTCTCGGCACCTTATGCCCTTTATTTTTTTGGCTCAAGCTTCCATTGTGGTTACCTTCCCACTTCCTCTTATTGCTAGCATTCTCTACTACCTTGTCTTCTTGTCGTTCGGTCTGGCTTATTGACTTGCAGGCCATGTTAGTTTTCATCTCATAAATAGCAATCGCCTTGATAGCATTAGCCACTCGCTAGGCTACAACCCGCTTAATTTCCTCAACACTCATCCATTGATTAACAGTTGTCATCGTTTCCTGAAGATTACAGGGAATAAAATGTATATGAAGTTCATCTAAGGGATAATCATGACACTCCATGATTACAACATATATGTAAGGTGAGACCACGTCATGTAGAGGTATAAGATAAAATCGACCATGGCATAAATAAATCTACATCAAACAGTAGCATGATCATAACCAACAACGTAGGTTAATACTCAATACATCATTTTACCTATGTAAAGAGTAGAAGCCTTTCATTAACGCTACCAACCGAGTATCACTCAAGTTTAGTAGGATACAATACAAAAGGAGCTACACTGACTAATCTATTTGTCTATAGGCCCAGGTGCTTTTCGAGATTCTAGATGCTAGCCTTTATGCTATCCTTAAGTGACTTAGTATTCTCTGGTGGTGGTGGTGATGATGAAGGTAGTGCAACAACAAACTCGGTAATGCATGCCTCAGCAGATGGTGATCATGGAGTATGGTGTCAAACAGACTTTCGTGTTGTACGGGATTTGGTCTCAGAAAATAATATGATATGGTGTGGAGATGTGGGTGGTGTAGAGACAAACTTATTAGTCTCAACTGCCTTTGTATCCTCAGCTTGAGGGGACAGGATCATCTATAGGTACAACAAAAAGGTCGGTCAGAGCTAGGCGCTCCTCCTCCTCCTCATCCTCATCCTTCTCAACATCATCATCATCGTCGTCATCATCAGATGACTCATTATCATCATTGTCTCCTCCGTTAGCAGGATGGTCAGTAGGATCCTCCTCAGGGTCCTCCTTAGGGTCGGAGTCAGCAATGTAGCCTAGTAATAGGGCTGTAGGTAAGGCATCAGCAGGTAGAGGCTGATCCTCTATTGGTGCCTCTAGCTCCTCATTAGAAACTCACTGGCATCTCTATGGCTCATAATTAATATAGACAGACGTGTAGGTAACCGTCACTAATGAACACATGACTGCTCGCAATGAGCAAAATTTAACTTATATAAGTATATTATATAAGACCGGTATGGTATATACGTAATATAACATAAATACGTATATAGATCATGAAAGCATCTAGTATAACTAACTAATGCAAACAACTAGTGTATGTATGTCCCGTGAAAACCCCTTTGTATGAATGCAATGTTTGAAAACGGTTATAGTCCAGCAAAAACATTTGACCTGGTTCTCTATAACCTTGGCTCTAGATACCAATCTGTAACACCCCCAAAATGGGTCACAGCGGAATATGGGTTTGGGAGCGTTACTTCATAGATCAATAGCACAAGATATATAAGAACGACCTTAAAAAGTGTCGTTAAAAACTGATACATTGGATTTAGCAAAATACTTGTTACAAAAGCCCGAAGCTTTACTTGTTCATTGTTAAATTATACAAAGATTCTAGTTCAAAAACAAACGTTTTCCCCAAATGTAATGCAACCAAATATTTAATGTAATTGACTTCCAAAATAACGACCATCAATGTATCCCTTGCACCTCTTGCCTTATTGATCTCCTGAGAAAAACATGCTTAAAAGGGTCAACAATAATGTTGGTGAATTCATAGGTTTATGAATTAAATAAATGCAGGACCGCAAGATTTCCCCCGTGAAAATACATTAAATGTAAGCATCACAAAAATGCCATTACGTTTTCCTAAGCCCATAACACTGAAGCTCGACATAAATGAATTGCAATATAAATTGCCTACATTGCCCATGATGATGTTCTAACCTAGAACATCCCTTGATCTGCCATGTTATACGTTCGTTTGTCCAGTGATAGCTAATCTCCCAAACGGGGGCGTCACCCCCAAATAGATCTATTTATAACACCCGCGCTCACCCTCCAGGTGATTTACAGTTCATGATAGTGGGCACATTGGGTTATCGCTACTTAGGCAAACACGTAATCAGTTTAAATATGAAATGTCCACTTGCGTCCAGTTATAAAACCAAGCATGTTCTCACCCCAAAACTTATAAATCATTATAAAATGTAAAACGTGGGGCTATGAACTCACCTCGAGTGGATGAGTTTAACAATGTAAATCACAACAGAAAATGCGTCACAATTACGCCCGAATGCAACCTAATCCAATATAGGTCGTATGAGTACTAAGTACTTTGAATAAGTACTACCATATATAATTCTATATAGCTACATCACCATCTAATCGAGTTTGTGAAATAATATTTAAATTGCATTAGATAAATATTATCCGGGTGTTTGTACTCGTATAATCGAATATATAATTCAATTGTCTTTGTAAAATAACATTTATAAAGTTTAAGACGTGTATAAATATTATATAAATGATTCTAAAATGTTTCGCAAAAATTTATCAAAAAAACGAACCAACACTATTCATCTCAGGAAATAGTGTACAAGTTATAAAATAGTGTGTATCTTTCTCGTTTTAAGCCTGTTTCTTACGTTTCTTATGTCAACGCTTTCGTATTAAGACGACGTATCAAAATATGACATTTTTGTATTTCATGTCCCCTGGTGAACAGTACTTTTTACTATTCACGCGAGTTATAAAGTTATTTTTATAGATTTAGTTATCGTAAAACCCGTAAATGGCGTATCTTATTCGTTATAGCTCTGTTTTAGCGATTCTTTCGAGTACATTCTCGTAATTAAAAGTTCTATTTATTTATGATGTTTTCCAAAAATAAATGTCTCTGATGAACAGTAACTTTTTATAAAATTATTTTTATAAAAGTATTAATTATTGTAAACTCGTAATTAACGTATCTCCTTCGTTATAAATCGGTTTTTTAAGTTCTTTACATGCTTGGAATCGTTATGAGACATGCTATTTTTATAATCTATAAAATCCATGCTTTAAAAGTCGAACCAAAACAGCCCTTTTATATCTTTATGTATACTTATTTATATAACTTGTTTTATGTATTTTTCAACTTAGATAAATTACCACAAGTCCTTCACAACCCTTTATATCATATGTCATACATATTATAATGTCCATTAGTCCATATTATGTCCAAGTGTCAAAGATAACAAGTCTTTAACAACATCTTTAATCATAAACTTATTAAGTGAACTTTTGATTTACTAGTTTATTCATACACTTTTATACATAAACCACAAGTGTACCATCTTTTTGCTTCCATTATATCATGATAATAACAACCATATACCATATGTAAAAGTGTACAAAACCATAATCACAAGTAAAACTCCATTTTACATGTTCAAAAGTATCCTAAATGGTGATGAGCCATATAAACATTATATACATATGAAATCATTAAAGTAAAGATATTAAGAGTTTTAGATGACCTTAATATGATGTAATATATTGAACAATAATATCTAAACCCTTGTTTAGATATTTACCTAAGGCTTTCAAGACTTGAAAACCCTAATCCTCCAAAGAAACCCTAGCTTTCCTTTTCTTGCTTCAATCCTTGTAAAGGCTTAACCAAGCCTTTAAATATCCTTGGTATAGCTTAGATATAGTGTGGGATTACTTGTAAATGTTGTAGATTATTTTTGGTATGGATTTGGTATGTTATTGTGGTGAGTCGTGGCTTATGGAGCAAAAGGGGGAGATAGGACTTTGATTTTTACTAAAGAATGAAATGTATGAGTTTTAACATTCTAGTGCAAGACTTATAAGTATTATAAGAACTACTCAAGTGATAAAAAAAGACCATAAAGACCAAAATGAGGGGGTGAGGCATTGGAAACACAAGTAGTGAAATATGGATGACTAGTGGTCAAAACCACTAGTCTGAGCTAAGTAATACTAACTCATTGTTGTACATTGTGTTTATTTATGATATGTGTTCTCTTGTCCCCCTAAAATCAGCATTATACATGAAATTTATGGGGGGGATGAGCTAGTTGATGATTTTTGGTTATTTACACCTATCTTGCATTTACTTGAAGTTGTATTTTAAAACATAAAGGTAAATACTTATACATTTAGTGTTTAATTGGCCAACAATGTTAACATAGGTGACATTTAATAAAACTTTGGGTATTGGGTATGATAATGGGTATTTGTTGAAGCGTAGATTAATTATGGTGGAAGTGATAAATATGAGGGTGCATTTTTATAAAACTTTTGGTATTGGGTATAAAATAGGTATTTGTTGAAGCGTAGAAACGTTTTGATGGTTCCAGGTATGCCTAAACGTATTTTATCGCGAAACGTAAACACTTTACGTAACCAATAAAAATAAAATGTACAAAGTTAATAATTATCCTCAAAATAATTATCTAACACTTGCTTGAAGTAAACATTTAATTGTTTGATGCCCGTTTACATTGAATGATAATTTTTAGCTTACGTGATTTAACTTAACGATTACGATTAAAAGCAAATGCGTACAATACTAAAAATAAATAGTGAATTTATTGACATCATAAATGACCCTAAAACACAAGGTGTTATACTTAAAGTCTACTAGTCCGCATCAAAACCTTACTAATCATTAACTTCACCTAAAAATTATACTCGAAAAGGTCAACAATAATGTTGGTGAGCTCGTTGGTTTGAAGAAACCTAGTTGATGTGCCAATATTTTAAACAATTGGACAATTGTGCAATATGACAGTGAGTATATGCAAAAACACTCAAAACACATAACTTAACATCCCCGCTAATCATGTACCATGACCTAGCATCCCCGCTAGTCATCACACTAGCATATACCAATGCTCTTGGGGTCGCAACCCTGAGGTCATACGCACCTAAAGGCCTACCAGCTAGAGCATTTACTTAGGGCAGACCCTTCTCAAACATAGCAAATCTATGCTATCACATACATTGCCATGCATCTCGATGCACGCAAGTACAATCAAACCACATAATATTCACATAGCAGTCATAAGCACATAACATTGTCCCAAAAACAAAGCCACATTTCATACAGTTTAGAAAATTAGTTCAAACACATTTGAGTATCATTTTCCCCTAACAGAAAAGATTTAAAAAGTGGAGCTACGAGTACTCACCTCAAGCAAAGGTGTCTAGAAGCAAACTCAATATCACACAAGCAAATGCAACGACGTCCGAACACGATCTAGTCCAATTAATGTTCCCCTTAGACATTTATTTCCAATACCGTTTTCAGGTCTGATGCATAGAGGTCAGATGCGCGTTGTATGGTCATCCTTAACGTTTTTAGTGGCGTGATGGTTGACGACTTAGTTTCAAAAGATAACATACTTTCAACTCACCTTAGTATAATATATATACCATTTAATATAATAGTAGAGTAATATAAGAAAATTCTTATAATAAACACTTATAAATATACTTCGGTAAATCCACTCATTTGGTACTCTTAGTTGCCATTAATTCATCATTTGAGCTATAAGAAACGAAACGTTTAATTATACTAAGCAATTTAGAAACGTTTCGGAAAAATAAGATTTTCGTCTTTTAGTCGACTTATTAAAATAATAGAATAATAATATTTTATTATTAAATCGAGAAATCACGTTTTGAGTAAAAATTCTAAGTATAGACTTTTTACGAAATTTTGACATGACCCGTACGTCGTTTATACAACGTTTTCCAAGGTTTTAAACCTTAATTTCAAACACTTTTTCCACAATTTACCACTTTTCGACAAAATACCAAAATCCTTTCTCGCAACGTTCATCAAAATATATTTCCCAAAACGGCTTTCAACATCAA
>BQNB010205475.1:0-10615 GCA_026074375.1 Tanacetum coccineum | reverse complement strand
TGGGTTAACATATCTACATTTGTCAATATGCAAATATGCTTCATGCCCTGATAAAGTAAAGTACAATTTCGCAAATTTAAAGATTGGAACTTTATCATGCCTACAAATCTTTATAAAAGCGACAATAAGATATAAAACCAAATAGGAGGTTTACTTCTATAACCCAACCAATCCCATTACTTCCGCACTTGAATCTTTAATCCCAATTTTAGATATCCTACAAAATCAAAACCAACATATTATGAATAATAATTAGACACCGAACTTAGATAAAATCTTTTAAAAAAATGTTTTTGACCGTATGTAGGAAGAACTGAATGATAGAGTCGGTGGCGTGAATGATGCATCTAGAACAATGAACGATGGTTCTGGAGAGGTGCTATCATTTTGTATTGGTAATACATCTAAGTTGTTCACCTCGTTGTTCTGTTTCTAAACACAATCATCTAAGAGCATGAAACTTGCATATTAACTTATCAAACTCATAAATAGTGCGGCCCAGCTCAAACAATAACAACTATAATATACGTTAGTTATTACGGTCGTTTGTGTATTCAGGGGATATTTGGCTTATACATACCCTTTTTCACGGATCAATATGATCTACACCTTGGTATTTTCCTGTATGTACTTTCCTCATATTACGGCTGTTTGTGTTTTCATGGGATATTTGTAAATCTGTTTGTTGTTATATCATTTCTCATTGATGTTCATCTTAACTTGCATAGGTCAAAGAACATAATTATATTATCTCAAACTAAATAACAAAAACATAATAATAGTCATCATAATTAAAGTCTAGTTCAAGGAAAAATATGACTTACCCAGATTTTTTTCCATGATTTGTCAGATTTTGAGCCCTCTATTTTAGGTGCCTTGAGTTCACAGACCTTTACCCTTATGTAGGTTCGGTTTCCTCTCTCATCTCTGCAATCCTACTTTGTCAAATCCCTGAAAATTTAACCACAAACACTCATGAATCAAAATCCTCAGCAATCCATTCATATGCCACAGTTAATGCATTTTATAAAAGTTACAAAGTAAAGTTTGAGCATCTAAGAAGGAATATGAAAGAATGCGGAGCATGAAGGAGATGGTTATACCTGAAAAATACATTTGCAAGCATTTGAAATCCACTGTAATTGCTTCATACTTTGTCGTTGTTATTGTTGTTTGCATAATCGCTTTTTTTAGGTAAAACAAATATTATATTCGCGCCAAATGAAAGATGGAAAAAATGGCGCTCAATATTAATGAAAGAATGCTATGTGCTTTGATTGGTGCGTTGTTTTAAGCCCCATTTAAAGACTAAGGACACGACACATTGTATCGATTGATGTGAATGAGTGATATGGATAAGACAAGAACAAATACGCTCAGCTAATATTAATAAAGTAGCTGGGACCAAACACCGCTGGACATGGCTGCAGGTCACCCGCTTCCAGTGTGACTACACCAACCAAGTTACAGTGTTGGTACACCACAACATTCTTAAGAGTGAAACTATCATCATTGCCATATGACATTTGATCTAAATTAGGCTTATATCATACCTTTTTGCAAGGATCAATACGACATTTCAACAGAGACGTAATAAAGTGCGCTTGCCTTAATCCACACCCTGGGTGCGTTTGTGGGGGTTGTTTGTGGAGGTTCCTGAGGTGAGTGGTTCTCACTCTCTACCATCCTTCCTCTTTAAGGCAGTCTTATACCAAATTTTTAAGCTCTACAATTTATAACATTTATAAATCACCTAACTTCCGAATCTTACCGGCCATGGCTTGCAAACGTAATAAGTTGCCCCGCCAAGATGCGGACAATCTCAGCTCTATCTAGAACTAGTCGACCAGTTACTCTCATCGCATACCTAATAGATTCAAACAGCGATAAGTTAGATACCAAACAGTCTTAAGACCATTTATCCTATTACTTTTATCGGGCTTAAACATAGGTACACAATATACAGTAATAAAGTTCTGACAAAAATCTCGATTTACAATAAAAAATCAAGAGACTTTAACCAAATTAAAAAACCATACCCGCATAAAGATACATATGTATCGGCTGAGCTAGAACCGATCAAAGCCCAAACATGATGAAACAATACATGTGAAGCAATCCCCTAAATCTAAACCCTGTCTACAAACCAAACGAAACTATACTAACTCATTTTTTCTCCTATCCGGGTCAACACGCAACAAACCCAATACGACAAAACGACTGGTAATGCCAATTAATAACACCACAAGAAGTAACACAAATATAGTTTGTGTGAGACACCATAATCCATCAAGATTAAAATCCCACACAACCGCAATTTCTGAGGTTCAAAATTCAGATTATGTTTTGTGACGTCTGAATTATCAGCGTTGAGCTAAAATACCGCATAGACGCAAACCTCAGATCACAAAAGCATGATGAGGATTAGGTTATACAAGTGGTAACCATTGAAGGTCTAGGTATATCGTAATGACTAATCCGCGTCACTCTAAAAAATGAGGCTCATAGTTGCAAACAGAAGAATCGATACCAAATACCCACCATAGACTGCAACACTCACATAACAGGTGTTTGCTGCCCCTCACCGCCAAGGCATGGCACCACCCGAAAAAAATGTGAAATTAGCATAACAAACTATCATCACTATTGTCCATTCTCACTAACTATGAAGACTACTCAAGAAAATCGTTCTCATTAGTTTCAAACGCGAACATCCCAAAGGGTTCAGTATTGAATAACCATATTCACATTCGCTTTGATCACGAATGTTTATATAAACTCTGTGCAAATGATCTGTTTTCTGTTAAACCATTGTTACCTGACATATGTACGCGTTCACGAATGTAATTCCAATTTTATGAAATGACCTTTGATTCACTTAAGGCTCAGGTCTGCAAAATAATAAGTAAATCCAACACCATGCAGGCTGCAACCGTGTAACCCCGGATCAAGATTTCCTCGCCAAATACCGGGGGGCCCCTGTCCTTGGCTGCAACAATTATCCCGAACAAGTATACACCCCGCAAAATGACAGCGCAGCAAGAGCGAAGGCGTCACGATCTTGCGTGCGTTTTTTCCATACACACATGATTCATTGCTCGGGTGTGCTTATGGAACGTCGTTGGGTATTTTAGAGATTGGTTACTCCATTCGGACCCCTTCTTCCTAAACGAATCTCCGACCAGGCAATTCTTTGTGTCACAAGATCATTCAAGTCACTTAAAAGCTTCACTGCTTCACCCAAATTATTTAATAAAAGTTTACATAGTTGGTTGCCAAGTCTCTATCGACTCATTTTTGGTGAAAACAAGTATGTGCAGACTTTATAACCTACACATGGTTCTCATTGACCACCAAAAAAGAAAAACATATACATATATGTTTGTACTTGTTTTTTATAATATTATTTTTCTGAAACAAATAAGTTTAATGCCAAAACCAGTACATATGTGCCCAAGTGTTTATGGGCTCAACTTTGCTGTTAACATCTCTGAAACTGAAATAGTGAAATGGATAGTAAATCCAGGAGTGGACATACTAGAGCTAGAAAGCTAAATAATATAGAAAAGCGAAAAAGAACAACAGAATAGATGTGGGCTGATAAATTGAGCTTAATTAACACCGGGCTATATTAAAACTTGGAGTCTTGTTACCGGTTTGGGCACTGTGCAAATATGCAGTTGCCCACTAGGCCACTATGCACATGCAAGCCCAAATTTGTCTGTTTATGGGTCAGTTTTAATCTGGTTAGTCATCTTGATTATCTGCAACCCATTTCAAGGAGACAATGAAAATAATAACACGAGTAAGAAAAGTCATCAGTTGGGAGTATGCAATAGGTCATATTCATACTCAACAATCAGTCAATCACAATCAGTTGATACTTAAGGCAATGAAAATGCCATTGCTTGAAACCTTTTAACAGGGGCAAACGCTGAGAACACACGCTTATATAAAATTTTTGTTTGTGATGTTGCAGTGAATAGAACAATATTTGTTAGCCACATGATTTGTTATCCGTATGATTTGTAGTTATCCACATGATTTATAGTTATCCATATGATTTGCACATTTAATATGATTGATTGGCTAGTGATTAGGATGATTAGTGGGTAATCAATATTTATCCAAAATAGCTTGTATAGGCTCCTTATATATATTAGTTCTCTTTGTAATGCACAGAAACAAAAAAAACATCAATAAAGGTCTTTACCATTTTACATGTTAAGGACTTCAAGACGTGACGGGTACTCCTCCGATGTGATAGCACCGGGGATCTCTATCCTGTCACAGCTCCTTCTCCCATTCCGCATGCGTTTCTTGTTAGTCAACATACGTGGCATCAACGTCTTGGACACCCAGGAAGTGACGTGTTGCGTCGTCTAGTGTCTAATAATGTCATTTCATGTAATAAAGAGAAGCCTCCTGTTCTATGTCATGCTTGTCAGCTTGGTAAGCATGTGAGGCTTCCGTTTGTCAGTTCTAACACTATTGTTTCTTCCTGTTTTGATATTGTTCACTCGGATGTGTGGACTTCACCCATACCGAGTCTTTCAGGTTTTTAATACTATGTTTTCTTCTTAGATCACTATTCTCAGTTTGTTTGGGTTTATCCATTGGTTCGTAAATCTGATGTCCTGTCTAAATTTATATTATTTCGCAACTATGTTCGCACTCCATTTAAGTGTGAAATTCGTGCTTTTCAATGTGATCATGGTGGTGAATTCGACAACCGTAATCTTCATGACCTTTTCAACACTCATGGCATCCAATTCCGTTTTTCATGCCCCAAGACATCTCAACAAAATGGTAAGTCTGAACGTATGGTACACACACTTAACAACATTATTCGGACTCTACTTTTTCAAGCAAAACTTCCACCAACTTATTGGGTTGAGGCCCTTCATATGGCCGTTCACATCCTTAACATTTTACCCTCCACCGCTATTAACAATGAAGTCCCCTTTACCCACCTTTTTGGCACTTCACCTGACTATAGTCTCTTGCGTACTTTTGGATGCTTATGCTACCCTCACTTATACCCTAACCATAAACTTGAACCCCGTGCTACACCTTCCTTATTTTTAGGACACGCCGCTAATCATCATGGCTACAGGTGTCTTGACTTAACCACTAATAAAATTATTATATCTCGCCATGTCACCTTTGATGAAATCGTTTTCCCGTACGGTTCCACTCCATCTACCACAGTACAGTCCTACACATTTCTAGATAAACCCGATATTAACCCACCCTCCGTTTCCGTTTCCACCTTCCAACTTCCTGTTCACGAACCTACTACACCTCCCACTAGTCCGACTCATTCGGCCCAATCCCCTATCACCCCTATTATTGATGGGTCGGCCCATACACCCATAACTCCACATTCGGCCCAATCAACTGACCACGCAGCCTCTTCATCACCAACTTCAACCCAACACGCACCTAATATTATACCGGACCCCCCGTTAACCTAAACCCTGATTCGGTTCACCACATGGTTACTCGTTTTCATGTCGAGACTAATCGTCCTGTTGAGCGTCTTACTTTACACGTGTCTTCGGTCTCTCCTGTACCCAGATCCTATCGTGAAGCGTTTAATGATGTCAATTGGCACTCTGCTATGCGAGATGAATATAATGCACTAATTAAAAACAGTACTTGGACTATTGTCCCTCGACCACCGGATGTCAATGTTGTCCGGTGTATGTAGCTTTTTCGTCACAAGTATTTAGCCGATGGTACGCTTAGCCGCTACAAGGCTCGGCTGGTGGCGAATGGTAGCACTCAATTAGAGGGTGTTGATGTTGATGAGACTTTTAGCCTGATTGTTAAACCCGGGACCATCCGTACGGTTCATAGTTTGGCTGCTTATCGACATTGGCCAGTTCATCAGCTGGATGTCAAGAATGCTTTTTTACATGGGGACTTATTTGAGACTGTTTACATGCATCAACCTCCTGGTTTTTGGGACTCTACTCATACTGATTATGTGTGCTTACTTCAGCGCTCTCTTTATGGGCTCAAGCAAGCCCCTCGCGCTTGGTTTCAGCGATTTGCATGTTATATTACCAGGATGGGGTTTTATCACAGTCGTTGTGACCGTTCTTTATGGGGTTTGCATCTTTATTACAAAGGGAAGGATACTGCCTATTTGTTGTTATATGTGGATGATATTGTGCTTACAACCTCTTTCTTAAAATTTTTACATCGAATTATTCGTTCTTTACATCAGGAGTTTGCTATGACAGATTTGGGTTCTCTCAATTAGTTCTTGGGCATATCCGTTACACGGGATTCTTCAGGGATGTTTTAATCTTAGAAAAAGTATGCAATTGAGATTCTTGAGCGTGCTGGTATGGTTCATTGCAATCCCAGTCAGACTCTTGTTGATACTGAGTCTAAGCTGGGTACTACAGGTGATGTGGTTTCCGATTTGACACTTTATCGGAGTCTTGCAGGATCTCTGCAGTATCTTACTTTTACTAGACCTGATATTTCTTATGTTGTTAAGCAGGGTTGTCTTCATATGCATGATCCTCGGGAGCCTTATTTTTCCGCTCTTAAACGGATATTGTGTTATGTTCGCGGTACTTTGGATTATGGTTTGCAGTTATTCTCCTATTTTACCATCGACTTGGTGGCTTATCCAGATGCAGATTGGGCTGGCTGTCCTACTACCAGACGATTGACTTCAGGTTACTATGTCTTTCTTGGAAACAATCTACTCTCCTGGTCTGCTAAGCATCAACCGACGCTTTCTCGTTCCAGTGTCGAGGCAGAGTATCATGGTGTTGCAAATGCTGTTGCTGAGACCTGTTGGTTACGCAACTTATTACGTGAGTTACATACTTCGTTGTCTTCCGCTACGCTTGTCTACTGTGATAATGTCAGTGCTGTTTATTTATCTTCTAATCCGGTTCAGCATCAGCGTACGAAGCACATTGAGATTGATATTCACTTTGTTCGTGATTTGGTTGCTACTGGTCAGGTTCGGGTTCTTCATGTTCCTTCTCGCAATCAGTTTGCAGATGTCTTCACCAAAGGCTTGCCTACCGCTTTGTTTGAGGAATTTCGTTCCAGTTTGAGTGTTTGGTGTCCTCCCGCTCAAACTGCGGGGGAGTGTTAGCCACATGATTTGTTGTCATCCATATGATTTGTAGTTATCCACATGATTTGTAGTTATCCATATGATTTGCACATTTAATATGATTGATTGGCTAGTGATTAGGATGATTAGTGGGTAATCAATATTTACCCAAATAGCTTATATATGCTCCTTATATATATATTGGTTCTCTTTGTAATGCACAGACACAAAAAAACATCAATAAAGGTCTTTACCATTTTACAATATTAAGTTACCATTATACTCCGTAATTTGAAAGACATTATCATACAAACAGGAAAAATAAAGGCAACTACTGCATTTTTCATAACTAGCTTACATTAATCCAGTTTCAGATGTAGGATTTGGAAAAATGAAACTCGGTGAAATAGATCACATAAATCCCCAGATAGAATAAAGTCGGCCAAAATCTTTCCAACAGTAAAAACAATAACAATCTTAGTATTGGATCATTTTTTAGCAAATCATCCGAAAAAGTTGACAAGGATTTCAGTGAAGCTTTCAATATTTTTAAGCCATGCACAAATAAAATGAGAAATTAAATATATATGAGAACACCAAAAGAATACGGCGAGGGAGAGTTTAGCTAAAGATTGTGGGTAGAATTACAGTTGTACCTCTTCAATGCCGATGGAAATATTATGTTCCTCTACATCATCTAAAGAAACTTTCAACCTTTTCAATACAGATACCGTGGAAATAGATGATAACGGGGTTATAACAAGATCATCAGTCAACATAACCTTGGACGAGGTCTTTAAATATCTTCCTTGAGCCCTTGCATCTTTAAAAGTAATAGCATCACACCTTTCATCATCATAATTGATTTCACAAAATACACCTATCTTATCAGAACAATTGATAAATGCATGACAAAAATCAGTTGAGTTGATGCCTTGGAAAGCAGAATGGCAGAATAAATGGATATTGTTTGAAACCTCTAAATGGAAAATCTGGTTTTGCAAAACATATTTACATGCTAGCTAAGGTTTAATAAGTATATCCTTAAGATCTTGCGATTTTATGCATCCTTCAACACTCATATTTAGTATGCTTGCGAACAAGTTGTCCAGACTAACCAAAGAGCTAGAACCCTTCATTAACTTACCAATTAGAGTTCCTAAAGGAATTTCTAATAAACCAAAAATAAAATCCGCAAAATCTTCATCCGCCTCAGCAAGCAAAAACTTAGAGGTCGACTTTTGCAAATTAACTTTCAAAGTAAAATGTTTTGAATTTTTAGCTGTTTCATTTTTAGTTAAATGCTGAATGACATTCCCTTGCTCAGGAGAAAACAATTCTCTGATAAGTTGAGAGCCGTTGAAAACTAAATATGTCAACGGGTACTTACAGAATAGCGCGGCTTTTAGAATAGTTAGCATCTGAAAATCCAATAAACATGATTATTTTTTAAACAACAGATCCATGTTTGTTAGTTAACTTCAGCTCTAAAAAGGTCAGATTGTTGGATAAATGAGATGTTACTCTCACTAAAAATTGCTTAGAAAAATATTTATTGACAAAGTATTAAATAACTCTTGGTTATTTGGAAAAACTATGGCACTCAAATGTTTATTAAAAACTTGATAAAACTTTCTGTATTTGTTGTAGGAGCTGGTACTGGGTGATTCATCTTTCACCTCATTTCTACTAGCTTATATAGGCAACTTTGCGTGGCCATAATACAATGTGAAAACTATCATTCAAAGATAGCATGACATATCTTAACCGACTACAACATGCATAATGTGCGTAGTCCATAATAAACAATGGTTAAAAGGAGCCTATCAATCAAATGATAGACAATGACTATCTTAACACCCGACAACATAGGCATGCATACATTAATAATCACATGATTTTGCACACTTACTTAATATAGACATCCAAGGGGGAATGTTTGACATTATAACTCTACTCTACTCCGATCGAACATGAGACCTTTTCCAATTCAACAAACAAAACCACCATTCTCCTCTTGCCAACACCTTAATAGTAAGGCTTAATCTTCTTTCCTTTACTTTTTCATTTAAATCGCCCAAAAGCACATTATATCTATTCCGATTCTCCCTCGGAAATCGTTTTTTGCGAGGCATTAATGAGCCAAACTTACCACTCCCAACTCTCTCTTTATGCGATACACCTGAGCTCCTGAACTATTCATATCTCGGGGGAAATGTTGCATTTTTTGTCGTAAAAAAAGCTCTTCCCTAGTCATATGATCACTTGGGTTCTCACCCAAAAATCAAGTTCTACACCATTCCTTTGCCAACCCTTAATAGTAAGGCTTATATCCTTTCCTTTACTTTTCATTTAAATGCAAAACACATTATTCTACATTCTCCCCGTAATGTGTTTTGGCTGAACTCTCAACTTTTGTCTAAGCTCCTAAAACTTTTCTCGTAGAAGTGCTTTTGTAAAAATGTCTGCTAGTTGATCATTCGTTCCACAAAATTCAAGTTACACCTCTCCGTATTCAATTGCTTCTCTAATAAAATGATGTTTCAAAGCGATATGCTTTGTGCGGCTATGATGAACCAGGTTCTTTGCGATTGCTATTGCTGACATGCTATCGCAGAAAATTGTTGTAGCCTTCAATTGCTTTTCTCTAATGTCTTCAAAAATTCTTCGTAACCAAATTGCTTGTGATGTGGCTAGAGTTGCTGCAACGTACTCTGCCTCTGTTGATGATTGTGCTACCGTTTGCTGCTTCTTTGAGCACCAACTAAACACACCTGAACCAAGTGAAAAAATATATCCATATGTACTTTTCATGTCATTCGTACATCCTCCCTAATCACTATCACAAAAAACATGCAAATTTATATTTGCATTTTTTTCAAACTTGATTCCAAAATCTTTTGTACCTTGCAAATATCTTAAAATTCTTTTACAGACTCCCATATGAATCTAACTAGGATTGTGCATGAACCTTGAGAGTAAACTTACGGCAAACATGATGTCGGGCCTTGTTGCCGAGAGGTATAACAATTTCCCCACGAGACTTCGGTAAAATGTAGCATCCACTTTACTTGAACCATCTTCTTTCATGAGCTTTTCATTGACAACCAAATGAGTGTCCTTCGGTTTGCATTCTGACATATAAAAAATCTTCAAAATCTTCTCGACATACTTTTCTTAAAAAATTAAAACGCCTCCATCGTCTTGATATATTTCCATTACGAGAAAATGATTTGGAAGGCCTAAATCACTCATCTCGTATTTTTGCATCATCTTATTCTTGAAATCTTCAATCATTTTCTTGTTATTTCCTGTGAACACAAGATCATCGACATAGAGCGCTACAATTAAAATGTCACTTGTACCTTGATTTTTAACATACAAGGTTGGTTCCCTCTTGCTTTGATCAAAACCTTTTTCTTTAAAATAACCATCGATCTGGCTATACCACGCTCGCGGTGCTTGCTTGAGCCCGTAAAGAGATTTCTTCAACTTGTAAACTTTTTCTTCTTTTCCTTCCACCTC
>BQNB010205474.1:0-10615 GCA_026074375.1 Tanacetum coccineum | reverse complement strand
AATTCATTATCAACCATTCCACCACAGATCTAAGGGGTGATCAAGGCATCAATAGCTCGAAGAATTTCACCAGAAGTCCAAGGGATATCACACTTTGTTTACTTTTGTATTTAATCGTTCATAAACGACTCTTGTAAGAATTATGAGTTTTCCAACCATGATTATCTTTATTAATTATTGCTTTGTTGTTGCCATGAGCGGCTAAGCACGTCAAGTGCTAGCCTAGTCATGAATTTACTATCGTTATAATTCTTGTTTCCTGTTAGATCATGGTTTCGTTGGATATCTTTTTGACTATCGTGTAACCCTGGGTTTTGGTAGTATTGTGGGTGGTATAGATCATGTTAATCCTGTTACTAGATTACCACTTGAACATGGGATTAGCAGGGTACTAAGGTTGGATAATTATTCTAACCCTAGTATAGGAACTAACCTTGTTACCGCCTATATCACTTAATATACTTAAAAAGCATAGGAACTCTTTCAGAGAGGGTTAATAATCTGTATAAGTTATTAGACTAGTTCTTGGGATAGTTGGGATTAATCACTATGACCTAGTTACCCTACCTTCGTAACTTTCGGGGGATTCGGGATCGCAGGAATTATAGGACAGGCTAAAGATATCTATTTAGGTCTGTTGACTTTAGAAACCACTAATGAAACCATGATGTGAGTCCCAATGAATAGATCTTCTTAGCTTGTTAAAGCTTAGTTAACTTGGATAAATCCAAACTAACTATGTGAGAAACTATGATTATGAATACTACAAGTTATGCGGAATCTAACTTGTAATACTAAGAAGAACAATGTAAACAAAACTTTGAATATATATTGATACTATTTTGCTTCTATTGCATATATTGCCTATATCTCTAACTATGCTGTAGAGTTCCTTTTATACACTAAAGAAAACCCTAATGGGCTTACAAAACGCGTCAAGTGATCATGCATATCTATTCCTAATATAACTCATGCATATCACTTAAGCAGTACTAACTATATAATACTAACAGTACAAACTATATACTAGCAGTACTAACAATGTACTGGCAGTACTAACTACTTATCTACCAGTACTAAGTATACTGGCAGTACTAACTAACTAACTAACTAACAATACTAAGTGTAGAAGCTCTGAATCTCAACAATCCTCCCCTAAACTTGTAATTTGCCTTCAAAACTCAAGTTTATTCTGTATGTAATCTTCTAGACTGCACTTTTTGAGGATTCTTCTAAACATGCTTCTTCTTCTGTACTTGTGACCTTATAAATTTTATAAGCTCATATGCCATTGTACTTTCATGATCAACTTCTAATCTCCAGTTCAACATCTTCTTAAGTGTTTCTTTAGTGAGTGGATACCTCTTCTCTACAAACATATGAATAGTCATTAAAGTACCATCAACCATCAGTGTGTGAACTCCACAAGTCTCATACAACTTCCAGCTTATCATCTTTCATTCTTGTTGGTTCTTCCAAATGTCATCATCTTCCTTAGGATCTACCAATATCTTTAGGTCTCCCCAAAGTAGTAAATCATATCCAACTGGATTATTATTTGGAAACCTTTCCATCACAAGCCTGTGCAGATTCAACACATCATCTTTATCAAAAGTATCAAGCATGCCAAAGAGATTTGAGTAGTACTTTGATTTTCCATCTGCTCTTGTAATCTTGTACACATGCATTTCTCTTTCTTCAAGATTTCTAAGGATTTAAGATTCCCAGTCAACTATTTTATACTTCATATCCAATACTTCATAATCAATATCTTTATCTTTATCTGAGACTATCTTCAAAGCAAGTCTAAGTTCTTCCTTTTCAGCATCATCCTCAAGCTTTTGTTTCTTAGAACTTTCTTCACTTTGAGTTTCTCTTGCTCTTTTTCTAGCAAGTGATTTCTTTCTTCTTTCTCTAGTTTTCCTTGGGCTTTCTTTCACAACTTGTTCAGCTTTAACCTCTTTTTGATGAACTGTCTCTTCTTCAACTGGTTTTGAATGTTCCTTTTCAATCTCGGAACCCATAGGAACAAAAACTTGATTTTGATCCCATACCTTTTCAAAAATGGGTCTAATGTCTTGATAGCTCATTCCTTTGAAGTGTCTCTGCTTATATCCTCCCTGATTAATCAAATACCTAACCATATTCTTCCTCACTTCAGCTACAGAATAAGGTCTGTTCTGTTGTGCATGTTATCTTAGTATAGCAGGATCACTCCAGTTAATTTTCTGAGCTTGAGTAGGTTCAACAGCAATTTCTTCCCTTTCATCCAACTGTCTTTGTAGTTCAAGAGCTGCTTCAAAGTTAACACTTTCTTGTTCTTGTTCCGTCATAGCTCTTGCCTATTCTTCCTCTTGAACCTTTCTGGCTAACTCCTCATCAACATTAATCTGTACTTGAACTCTCTTCTTGAGTTTCTTTGGAGGCTCAGGTTCTTGCATGATTGCCTTTCCTTTGTCTTTTGATGCACTCCTCCTTATGTACACTAGTGCTGCAGCAGCAGTACTAACATCATGGCTGGCAGTACTAACTTCTGCACCAGCAGTACTAACTGGTACATTAGAAGTACTAATTTCCTTTTCACCTTTTTCACCACTTCCAAGGTCTTCAATAAGCTCACTTGGAGTTTCTTCTTCTAGGAGTACTTCAGTATCAGCACTATTCTTCTCCTGAGTCTCTACATCCTCCTGAAACCATGAAGTTCCTTCATCCTGTACCAAAGAAATAGTAGGATCTATATCAATCTGGGCTATCTTCCTCTCCTGTTTGAAAAGATCCTCTGCAATATCTTCATCTTCTGAGAGAACAATCCTAGCCCTTCTCCTTGCTTTGCCAGACCTGACTTGCTTCTCTAATTTCTTCACTTTCAAGACCAACTTTGTAAGAGCAGTACTATAAGTCTTCTTAGTCTGCTGCAAGGCCTTCTCTAAAGCTTCAATCATGTCTGTCAATTTAGTAATCAATTCCATCAATTCAGTATGTTGCATTCTACCCTCATTACTTCTAGGGGTGTGACCTCCTAGGAGAGGTGAATCATGGGGCATGGTAGCAGTCTCCTCTACCTCATGTGTAATTTGGATAGATGGTGATGTGGTTGGAGTACTGGATGTTGTGTGATGGGATGACAAGGATGGTGAAGATGTTATTCTTGAGGGAAATGTGGATGGTGCTTCACCCTGAGGCTGAACTAGCATAGTATCAAATAATGGTATGACTACCCTAGAGTATCCCTTGCATGCTCTCCTCATGTTGTTGAATAGTTTGTTTGTAAGAGTAGGAGTGGGATAAGTTCTGGTATGAGGCAAAAGTAGTCTTTGTTGTTTGTTCAAAAGTATTTGGATGAACCTGGGATACATCAAAAATTTATGTGTGCTATCTAAATTTTTGACCATGGCATCAAAGATAAATCTTGAAAAGTTAAAAATCATGTTTGTTGCCAGGCATATGATAGCAGTAGCAATGTTACTACTAAATTGATCCCAAGCAGTCTTTTTAGAACTCATACAATGGAGTATGGTATGGATGAAAAACTTCCACTAAGGGGCAAAATGTCCTTTTAGGAAAGTTAAACTATCAGAAGTTGTTGCATACCTCATGCAAGCCAGCTGCTCAAAAATTTATGTATTAGGAAGAGAACTAAGACCTTCCGAATCTTGGAGTTTGAGATGTCTTCTAATGGAGGCTTCAGTGATAAGCTTGTCTCTTCCATCAATGGTAGCAGTGATAGCATGAACCCCGTCCTCAGTTGTGCTCAAAGCAGCAGTTTGCCAAAATTGTTCAATGAGAGAGATATATAAGGTTGGACATTCAGTAAGGGCATAGTAGATATGACTTGAAGTGAGAAAATCAATGATTTCATGAAAGCCCTTGCTGCCTTCTGACTTTACTAAGTATGCCACCATATTGTGCTTATCGCAAAACTCCAAATTCACCATTGATAGAGAGAAGTGTAATTAGGGTTCTAGGATATGATCGTGGATGAAAGTATGTGTATTTGGTAGAGTTAATTTAGATAAGAGAGAGTTTGTAAGTTTTGTAATTGGACCGACTGAATAAGATTTGTACTTATCTTGAAGAAATCCAATGAATTTATAGAAAGATCATGAATTCTTCAAATAGTTAAACCCTATAAGCTATAAGCAAGGAAGTTGGTAGAAATATCTCAATGGCTAGAATTAGAGAAGGAAATTTTGTTATGGCTTAAACAGTACTAACGGTCACCTAGTAGTACTAAGTTTGGTCTAACAGTACTAACTTGAAGCCTAACAGTAGTAACTTCGTCCAGCAGTAGTAAGATATACCTAGCAGTACTAACTTAATACTGGCAGTATTAAGTTGATGCCAAGCAGTATTAACTCCAATCTTGATCCAACAAACATTTCCATCACCAATGTAGATTCTCACATTCTTTCCTTCTGTTTTTATGCTCACACATTATCTCTCAATTCTTTTTCTCACCAATGCACTCTTTCTGTTTTTGTCACACATCTCTCTTTCTGTTTTTAAAACTCACCATGTCTCTCTATTCTTTTTCCTCACAAATTCACACAATTTTGTACAATGTGCCATCAATTCCATAAGTTTCAGACTGTCCTCCCCACTTCCATGTGTGTAAACCCTTGAGAGAGGTGGATTATTGGACAGTTTTAGATGTAGCCTCAAACCAAGTTTGAGCATCTACATCCCCAATGTGGTTTCTTGGCACCTGGGACCACTACCTGAATTGGGTCTTAGGTAATGTTACCACTTTCCTACTCTGCTTCTAAGTTAGAAGCAGTAGTGGCAGCCCTTTCTATTATGTCACCCAACTCCTTATGGACAGCCTCATCACCAACCTTTATAGGGGGACCACCAGACTGAGGTATCTTAATGTCCCGACCTCTTTTGCCTAGCAGTACAAATTATATTTAGCAGTATTAATATTTGCCTTAACAGTTTTAACTCTGTCTTCAATAATTATACAACAACATGCCTCTATTCATCACAAGCACACTAGAAAAGACTAGATAGACATGTGAGAATTCATGAGGATCCATATTTATGTATAACCCATGAATAGAATTTAAGAACTTTTAAACCTCCCCTCAACCAATGTAGCTACAAATTAAGCATACCAATAATTGCCACCAGGAAATTAAATCTGCTTACATCAAAGGCTTTAGTGAGAAGAACTGCAACATTATGATCTGTATGTATCTTGACCATCTCAATCAGTCTTTTCTCATAAGAGTCTCTAATGAAGTGATGCCTGATCTATATATGCTTTGTTTTAGAATGATAGACAGGATTCTTGATAACACAAATAGCACTCTCATTGTCAACATGAATCTTTGTCTGCATGAAATTGTATCCATAATCCAACATCTGATTTTGGATCCAAAACACATGTCCACGGCAGTGAGAAGTAGCAATGTATTCAGCTTCAGTAGTTGAGTTACCACCATAGTCTGCTTTTTACACTGCCAAGAAATTAACCTTGAACCAAGAAATTGACAACCTCCTATTGTGGATTTCCTGTCCAAGCTGGCACCTGCATAGTCACTATCTACAAAAGCTTCCCATATAAGAGGAGAGTCCTTAGGATACCAAAGGCCCAATTTAGGTTGACCTTTTAGGTATCTAAAGATTCTTTTTACTGCATTCAAGTGGGAAACTTTTGGCTGAACTTAAAATCTTGAGCAAGCACAAACTAAGAACATTATATCTGCTCTAGAGGATGTAAGATACATCAATGACCCAATCATTGATCTGTATAAATGAACATCAACATCCTCACTATCTTCATCCTTTGTTAAAGCCTTGTTGGTTTCCATATGAGTACTAGTTGTCCTTAGACTAGAAAAGCCAAATTTCTTCAAAATTTCACCAACATACTTGTCCTGACTAATGAAGATCCCATCCTCTTTCTGCTTGACTTGTAAACCCAAGAAGAAAGTAAGTTCTCCCATTGAACTCATCTGAAACCTGTTGTGCATTATCTGCTCAAACTCATCACATAAAGACTTCTTAGTGGAACCAAAGATGATGTCATCTACATATACTTGAACTAGTAGAATATCACCCTTGAGTCTCTTTATGAACAAAGTCTTGTCAATTTGTCCCCTGTGAAATCCATTATCCAGCAGATAGGTAGAGAGTGTCTCATACCAAGCTCTAGGAGCTTGATGTAGACCATATAAGGCTTTCTCCACTTTGTAGACTTTTTCTGGAAATTCTGGATCCACAAAACCTGGAGGTTGGCAAACATATACCTCCTCTTCAATAGTGCCATAGAGAAAAGCACTTTTAACATCCATCTGGTACACAGGAAAATTCATAAATGATGCAAAGGCCAAAAATAACCTGATTGCTTCAACCCTAGCAACAGGAGCAAAAACCTCATCATAATCAATGCCTTCTTCTTGTTTATACCCTTGTGCTACCAGTCTGGCTTTGTTCCTTACAACTATTCCCCTTTCATCCTTCTTATTTCTATACACCCACTTTGTACCAATAGCCTTTTTGCCACTAGGTAAGTCAACTAGTGTCCAAACCTTCTGAATCTTGAACTGAAGCAGCTCCTCTTGCATTGCTTCAACCCAACTTTCATCATCAAGGGCTTGAGATATCTTTGTGGGTTCATGTTGAGAAAGGAAACAAGCAAATAAGCAGTTCTGGAAATCTTTGTGATTTGTCCTTCTCTGCTTTTGGATGTAGCTAATCATAGCATGCTCTCAGAATTCTCTTGTCATGGCCCATTTTTGTACTCGCAGACTTTTAGATCCCCAATAATCTAATGACTTTATGATGAGAATAAAGTGTACTCTAGTTGTGGGCATAGGGATAACAATAGTGGAAGGTTCATGTTATTAAAATAGCCTATGCACAATTGTCAACATTAAGGTGAGTATTGAGAGTTTCCAAGTCATGATCATCATAGGCATTGCCAAAAATACCAGTACTTGAATTTTAGCAGTATCTTCCAATTCAGGTGTTAGAGGATCATGAGGAAGATTAGCAATATCAATAGGAAAAGATCCACTAAAAGGAACAAATGATGGTCCACTTGATGGTCCAACATGACTAAAAGTCCTGGATGCACTAGCAGTATTAACTGGTTGATAATTCATAGAATTTGTTAAGGAATCAAGATCAAAAAGCCAGTTAGGTCCTTGCCCTGTAATATTTAGTTTATTTTCAAGAAAGTTTACGTGCAAATTCTCTTCAACTTTTCTGGTTTCAGTGTTAAATACCCTGAAGGCCTTGCTATGAATAGAGTATCCAACTAAAAATCCTTCCTCAGCCTTGCATTAAACTTGCCAAAGGGTATTAGGGTGTTTAGGATAGTAACAGGAATCAATGGTTCAGAAATTATGTTGGTTGTGCTTTGCTAATAATAAGTTCATAGGGTGTCTTGTTATGAGGCTTGGTCACTAGATGTTGGTCCAAATAAGTCCATATGCAACATCTATAAAGGTTGGCTGATAGAGCTCACAAATTTGGTCTTACAGGAGGTTTGTGTACTTTCCTTTGACAAGAAAACAAGTTGTCATTTCAAAAGTCTTCTTTGAAGGAAGAACTCTTACAAGGTTTTCTTTCACAAGTTTTTCTTTGTTTTAAAATTCACATGACCCCAGCCTCTATGCCATAGTTTAGACTACAATTGTTGGCTTTTGCAAATAAACAAGTAAATCCCAGAGGAATAATTACTTTAATCAAAGTTGTACATATTGTTTTGCTAGGGATTAAGCAGTACTTGACTTTCATCAATTGCTTAAAGGTCAGGATGGGACAAAACAAGAGTTCAGTTTCAGTGAAAAGATATGTTTTTTTCTGGTCAACCATATTTGGGGGAGATAGGGAAAAGATTTAAACTTAATGGTTCGTGAGCATATAGGTTTGAAGATTCTATCCTGGAAGAAGGTGGATTCAAAAGCAAGAGATAAACTATGGGATGAAATCACGGTACACATAAACTATTTTTGAATCCAATACTACATAAGTTTATCTCTGCATTTACATTATGTGCAACTAATTAACAACATTGTGTTAATATTTACAGCGATATTTTGATTTTGAAGTACACGGCCACCGAGGAATACAATGTTTAAATTAGTCATTTTTATTGAAGTCCATATATCTTTCATAATTTTGTGTTTCCATATATATTAGTTCTATACTAGCAGCATTACTACATCTAGACGCCTTATGTTTTTGTGTTGCAAGGTGAAATCAGCTGCAGCTAAAATGGCGAGTTCCAAGTCTATTTATCAGCATACAATGGGACGAGGTGGATACACTACTACAAAAAAAGCCATAGAAACTGGTCAAAATAGCCCATAATGAGTGGTTTTGGAACCACTCTCCAAAGGGGGGTATCTCCATGATCAAAACACATGAAAACCGGTTATGCAACCAGTCTCTATAAGAAGAATCAACACCGGTTCTCTCCTTAAAAAATAGTCTCCTTAACAATTGGTCTCCATACTTGTTCTCCCGAAACATGTCTTTATAACAACATCCAACCGGTCTTTATATAGATTAAAAAGATATGTTTTTATCTCAAAACCTGTCTTTTTATTACTCATTTAAAAAAAAAAATTAGAATTCTTTAATAAATTCCAAAATTTACAAATTTAACCCACCAAAATAAAGAAATATAAATACAGCAAATATATATAAAATGATTTAGATGGACCAAAAATGTCAAATTCAACAAACTAAAGTAAATAATGACAACTTCAATTTAGCTTAACATAAAGTAAATACAAAATTCAAATCAAATTAAATCACTAGAATTCAACATAATTATCTAGGACTAATCTCGCCACAATGTAAACCATGCGCCAATGATCGCGTTCAACTCTTTGTTCTCCAACGGACGCTCATTACTCCATGGTACCTACAAAGTAATTTAATGAAATAAAAACATCAGTAATCTAAAAAACAAGTAATTTAATGAAATAAAACCATCAGTAATCTAAAGATATTTCATACGTTATTGGAAAAATCAATCAGATACAAGTTAGTGCAGTCGTGAAGTATGTCCTTAGACTGAACCGTGTAACCAAGGTTCCTGCATTGAGCTATTTTCATGCCATGGAAAATAACTACGCTAGATAAAATGAGGACGAATCATCTTTACGGTAGTCGCCAAATTTAGAACAGAGACGAATGAGGTTTCTATCTATCCACCTTGTTGGCATCAAATGCTTATTATCAATAAACCATTAATAGCTTATTAAAAATCATAACAGAAACAAAAAAAGGCTACACAATTGATGTTGGAAATTCGATCTCTACCTCCGTTTCCATTTTATAAGAAGTTAATCTAGACAATTCCTGATCTTAAGTCTTAACCCGTATGAAATGAGTTTTTACCTGATCTGTGACATGATCAGAGACACCAGTTAACCATTGCTGGCTTCAGATGACGTAACAAGTTTTGTGCTCTCATTACCATCTTTGTGTTCCCTATTAGTGATTGATTTGTCGCTTGAGACTAGTTCATCTATGACTTCTTTTGTGGTTTCTCTATCATTGGTGCTCATCAACACATCCTTGCTACTCTCTTCTTGAGCTTCTTTAATATGGTTCATTTCGGGTATACTTTATGCATCTATGATGCCCGAGATTAGAGCAGTACAACTCAGATCTTCCTGCAAAACCAAGGTTTGTTTTTGGTTAGGGGAAGTAGTAATTCCCTGCAAAACATAAAACATGACCTAAAAATAATCGAGTAAACAGGTTGACCCGCCTAACTCATGTACTAAACGGGTTAGGATCAGTCCTGACCAACAGCCAGCCAAACTTTTCGCAAATACTATTTGGAAAATTCATTTTATATCATGAATGCTAGTTAAAACTCAAGATGAACTCACCCGAGCGGTAATGTCAACAGCTTCCTCATCCTCCGCTATGTACGAGCTCATCGGCTCACCCGTGCCATCCCCTTCCTGATCATGATCATCGGCGGTTCCTTGAATTAGAGCATTGCCATTACCGCTACCAAGAATGTAGACATCGGATACCTCACCGCCCTGGATCAAAAACACAAATTATAAAACGTTATATTCCGTCCAAAAATAAGTGTCCAGTTTGACTGAGCTATGTACTTCCTGCATCCATTTAAGACGTTTAGTTAGAAGTATATAGCGAGTAACTGCACAAGGAACAAACAAACTCTAGCAAGAAACTGAGACTAGCTTACATTGTCTAGGAGCTCAATATCGGTTTTGGTTTGGTTATCATCTTTGTTTTCAACAAGGATCACCGATTCCTTATTTGATTTTACATCGTCTGTGGTCGATGGCTCGTTGTTGCTACTTTCCTTTTGCGCATTCTTTGTGTCATGTACACTCTTACCTTCTACACTATCCGAAACTGGAACAAGAGAGCTTTGCTCTTCTTGCATCAAACAACCTATTTTTTTTAAATGCGTTCAGCTAAAAAGTAAGGAAAAACAGTGCCCTTGTTTGACCGTACAAAACAATTTTTTATGATTCTTTTCTAATATTTTTGTGTTTTACTATTTTTGACTTGTCATTTTTTATGTTTCGTACTTTTTTCGGCATTGACAGTCTCCAAGTTTGGAGGAAGGTCATAAGGTATCTGGTTGCTAAGATTATTGCCGCTT
>BQNB010205472.1:0-10615 GCA_026074375.1 Tanacetum coccineum | reverse complement strand
AATTGGCATTTTGATATAGATGCACTAACAAAGTCTATGAACTATAAGCCAGTTGTTGCAGGGAATCAATCTAATGGTAATGCAGGTACAAAAGCATGTAATGATGCAGGTAAAGCTAGAGTGGAGACAGTACTTGGCAAAGATTACATACTGCTACCATTATGGACTCAAGATCCATCATTCTATTCTATCCTAAAGGATTCTCCTGCTGCTAGATTCAAACCATCAGAGGAGTAGGAAAAGAAGGATGCTGAAGATCCAAAGAATGAAGATAGTGAGGTTCCAAGTACAGAGGAGCCAAGAGTTAATCAAGAGAAATATGACAATGTTAGCAGCACTAACAATGTTAATACTACCAGTGTTAACAACACTAACACTATTAATACTGTTAGTCCAACTGTTAATGCTGTTGGCATAGAAGTTAATGCTGTTGATCCAAAATCAAGCATTGAACTTCTAGATGATCCAAATATGCCTGAATTGGAAGATATTGTTTAGTCAGTTGATGATGAAGATGTTGGTGCAAAGGCTGACATGAGCAATTTAGATGCATTTATGCCTGTCAGTCCTATTCCAACTACAAGAATATACAAAGATCATCCAGTTGAACAAATTATTAGAGACTTGCATTCAGCACCTCAAATAAAAAGAATGATAATAAATTTGGAAGAACATGGTTTGTTTAGTTCACTTCAGCAAAGAACAAACCATAAGGACTTTCAAAATTGCTTGTTTGCTTGATTTTTATCACAAGAAGAACCTAAGAAGGTAATTCATGCATTGAAGGATCCAAGCTAGATAGAAGCTATGCAGGATGAGCTACTGTAATTCAAATTACAAAAGGTTTGGACTCTGGTGGATTCACCAAATGGAAAAAAGGCTATTGGGACTAAATGGGTTTATAGGAACAAGAAGGATGAAAGAGGCATTATGATAAAGAACAAAGCAAGATTGGTTGCTTAAGGGTACACACAAGAAGAAGGGATTTACTATGATGAGGTCTTTGCTCCTGTTGCCATAATTGAAGCAATTAGGCTATTCTTAACCTATGCCTCATTTAAAGACTTTGTGATGTACCAGATGGATGTTAAGAGTGCTTTTCTTTATGGTAAGATTGAAGAGGAAGTATATGTTTATCAACCACTAAGATTTGAAGATCCAAACTTCCCTATCAAAGTATACAAAGTAGAAAAGGCACTTTATGGTTTGCATCAAGCTCCCAGAGCTTGGTATGAAACCTTGTCCACTTACTTGTTGGACAATAGGTTTTAAAGAGGAAAGATAGACAAGACTTTGTTTATCAGAAGGGTCAAAAGTGATATTATGTTAGTTCAAGTGTATGTGGATGATATCATTTTTGGTTCTACAAAGAAGTCATTATGCATTGAATTTGAGAAGATGATGCATAAGAAGTTTCAAATGAGCTCTATTGGTGAACTCACATTCTTCCTAGGAATGCAAGTGAAGCAGAAGGAAGATGGGATCTTTATAAGCCAAGACAAGTATGTGAATGAGATTTTAACAAAGTTTGGCTTTAGTGATGTCAAAACAGCAAGCGCACCCATGGAAACCCATAAGCCTTTGCTCAAAGATGCAGATGGTGAAGATGCAGATGGTGAAGATGTAGATGAACACTTGTACATATCCATGATTGGATCATTGATGTATCTAACTTCTTCAAGGCCTGATATTATGTTTGCAGTATGTGCTTGTGCAAGATTCCAAGTCAATCCTAAAAGTTCACATCTTTATGCTGTGAAAAGGATCTTTAGATACTTAAAAGGTCAACCTAAATTGGGCCTTTGGTATCCCAAAGATTCTCCTTTTGATTTGGTAGCATATACTGACAGTGACTATGCAGGAGCAAGCTTAAATAGGAAATCCATAATAGGAGGTTGTCAATTCCTAGTGTATAGACTGATTTCATGGCAATGCAAGAAGCAGATTGTGGTTGCTAATTCCACAACTGAAGCTGAGTATATAGTTGGTTCAAATTGCTGTGGACAGGTGCTTTGGATCCAAAATCAACTGCTGTATTATGGATATAACTTTATGCAGACTAAGATTCATATTGATAATGAGAGTACTATTATGCATAGTGGAGAACCCTGTTTTTCATTAAAAAACAAAGCACATTGAGATTAGACATAACTTGTACATTGCAAGTTATGATTTGAATTTCTTCATAATGAATATGTATAATGTGATAAATACTTGAAGTTTTAAATAAACTTTAAGTATTGGGTATAATTTTGGGTATTTGATGAAGCGTAGATAAGTTAACGTGCTTCCGGGAAGGCCTAAACGTATTTTATCGCGAAACGTAAACACTTAATGTAACCAATAAAAATAAAATGTGCAATGATAATAATTATCCTCTAAATAATCATATAACACTTGCTTGATGTAAACATTTAATTGTTTAATGCCCGTTTACATTGTATGATCATTTTTAGTTTACGCGATTTAGCTTAACGATTACGATTTAAAAGCAAACGCGTAAAACCCTAAAAATAATTAGTGGATTACATAATGTCGTACAATGACCTAAAACACGAGGTGTTATAATTGTGAGCTAAAAGAATTGAGAGAAATCAAAAATAGATAGAGAGAATTGTGAGCTAAAAGAATTAAGAGAAATAAAAAACAGATAGAGAGAATTGTGAGCTAAAAGAATTAAGAGAAATCAAAAACAGACAGAGTAATTTTGTGACTTAAAACATTAATTTGATGACGGAAATGCTGATTAGAAAGGAATTGGAGTTAATACTGGTGATTCAAAGTTAATGCTGCTAGGCATAAACTTATAGCTGCTAGGGAAAGTTAATGCTACTAGGCATAACTTACTACTGCTGGTTGTAAGTTAATGCGGCTAGGCTTAACTTACTGTTGAGTTACTACTGCTGGGTTACTTACTACTGCTAGTTGAAAATTAATGCTGCTAGGCATAACTTACAACTGCTGGTGAACGTTAATGTTGTTGAGGGTAGTTTCATAAATACTTCGATTAAGGGTTTCATTCAATCATTTAATCAATTTCAATCTTTCATATACTCTCTAATCATAAACCCCTAACTCAATTTCATCATTTATCATCAAAACCCAACACAATGATGACCCTACAATTTGCTGATACTCATAATTTAGTCGTGTTTTTGACTAAATCTACTGAAAGTGAAGGATTTGAGCAAATAGTGGATTTTTTGAATGGAAGTTCTATAAGATATGCTTTAACCGTCAATCCTACTATATATACATCGTGCATTGAACAGTTCTGGTCTACTGTTAAGGAGAAAATGGTTAATGGGGAAGTTCAGTTACAAGCCCTAGTTGATAGGAAGAAGATTGTTGTTACTAAAGCATATGTAAGAAGAGATCTTCAACTTGAAGATGCTAATGGTGTTGATTGTCTGCCAAATGATACAAATTTTGAACAACTTACACTCATGAGGTATGAAAAACTTTCACAAAAGCTTACTTTCTATAAGGCATTCTTATCTCCCCAATGGAAATTCCTTATTCATACCATCTTCCAATGCCTGAGTGCTAAGACTACTGCATGGAATGAATTTAGTAGCACTATATCCTTTGCAATTATCTGTTTAGCCACAAACCAAAAGTTCAACTTTTCCAAGTATATTTTTGAGAGCATGATGAAGAACTTGGATAATGCTATCAAATTCTTGGTGTATCCAAGATTTGTACAAGTCTTTTTGAATAATCAACTAGAAGGGATGGCAACTCACAACAGGATTTATATTACACCCACTCATACACAGAAGATTTTTGCTAACATAAGAAGGCAAGGAAAAGACTTTTTTGGAAAGGAAACACCCTTATTTCCAACCATGGTGGTTCAAGCTCAAGAACAGGGTGAAGGTTCACCAATTCTCACTGATCCTCATCACACACCCATCATTACTCAACCATCATCATCTAAACCTCAAAGGAAACTAAAATCAAGAAGGTCTAAGGAGAAGGACACTAAGTTTCCTCAATCTAGTATTCCTAGTGACAATCTAGCAGATGAGGCTGTTAATGAGGAGAATGTATCTAAACATTCTAATGATCCACTGCTTAGTGGTGAGGATAGACTGAAACTTAAGGAATTGATGGCACTATGTACCAACTTACAAAACAAGGTTCTTGATTTAGAACACACAAAGAACACTCAGGCACTGGAGATTGACAACTTAAAAAGGAGGATCAAGAAGCTTGAGAAGAAACAAAGGTCAAAAACTCATGGGCTTAAAATATTGTATAAGGTTGGTTTAAGTGCTAGGGTTGTCTCCTTTGAAGATGAAGGTTTGGGTGAGGAGGATACATCCAAACAGGGGAGGAAAATTCATGATATTGATGCTAATGAAGACATAACTCTGGAGAATGTTCATGATGAAGATATGTTTGATGTTAATGATTTAGATAGTGATGAGGTAGTTGTTGAAAGTGAAGTTGCTGATAAAAATGTGAATTTAAGTGTTGATGAAGTTACATTGGCTCAAGCACTTGCAGCTTTGAAAAGTGCAAAAGTTCAGGAAAAGGAGGATGTTATTAAAGAAACAAGTGTACCAGTTAATGCTGCTTCAACAAAGGTTAGTACTTTTATACCAACAACTGCTGTTACAACAATTACAGCTGTTAGCTCAAGACCCAGAGCAAAAGGGATTTTTTTTCATGAATAAGAGCAAGCTCCTACACCAATAGTTTCTTCACAACAACCAACACAGGTTCAGGACAAGGGTAAAGGCAAAATGAATGAACCAGAACCTGTGAAGAAATAGTCTAAGAATGATCAACTCAAACTTGATGAAGAACTTGCCTTCAGGCTACAAGCTGAAGAAGAAGAAGAAGAAGAAGAAAGGCTTGCTAGAGAAAAAGCTCAACAAATTAAAGAAGCTAATACAGCTTGGGATGATATTCAGTCTAAAGTTGAAGTTGATTATCAGTTGGCTCAAAGACTGCATGATGAAGAACAAGAGCAGTATACAGATTAAGAGAAGGCAAAATTCTTTTATGAGTTCTTAGATTAAAGAAGAAAGTTATTTGCAGCAAAAAGAGCTGAAGCTAAAAGGAACAAACCACCAACTCAAGCTCAACAAAGAAAGCTATATTCTACTTATTTGAAGAACATGGAAGGATATACACTGAAACAATTGAAAGGCTTCAAGTTTGAAGTTATCAATGACATGTTTGACAGAGCCTCAAGAGAGTTAACACTTTTTTTGATCATGAAAAATAGTTGATAGAAGAGAGTTCAAAGAAAGGTGAAAATGAGAAAGAGATCAATTCAAAAAGAACAGGAGAAGAGCTTGAATCTGACAAATCAAAGAAGCAGAAGTTAGATGAGAAGGTGGAAGCAGAAGTAGATGATGCTAAGGAAGCTGAAGAGCTTAAGCAATGTTTGGAAATAGTTCTAGATGATGGAGATGATGTAACTGTTAATGCTACACCTTTGTCTGTCAAAATGCCAATTGTTGACTATAAGATCTACCAAGAAGGGAAGAAAAGATTTTTTCAAATTATCAGAGCAGATGGTAATTATCAGATGTACTTAACTTTTACAAAGATGCTTAAAAACTTTGATAAAGAAGACTTAGAAGTTCTTTGGAGTATAGTCAAAGCAAGATTTAAGAAGACAGAGCCAGTGAATTACATGGATACTTTCTTACATCTTAATTTGAAGACCATGTTTGAACATCACCTTGAAGATAATGTATGGAATAATCAATAAGGATTAGTTAAAGTGCTGAACTGGAAGCTTTATGATTCTTATGGAGTTCATTGTGTGACAATGCAAAACATACTTTATTATCTGTTGGTTGAGAGGATGTATCCACTTACAAAGCACACACTACATCCGATGTTCAATGATGTGAAGCTCCAAGTTGATTATTAGTGTGAAATGGCATTTGAGCTTCTTAGATTGGTCAAGAAACAACTTAAGGAAGGCTATGTACCTCAATGAAGTGTTTGGAAGCATCCTCCTGGTGATTGATGAAGCTTTTAATAAAGAAACTTGATGATTTTGAAGATAAATATAAAGTTTAAGAGAGGATTGTTAGGATTAAAAGCCTTTTTGAAGTTACTCCTGTTAAGGTATTAGTTACCACTGCTAGCGTATATTACTACTTCTAGTGTATATTACTACTGCTAGTTACTAATGCTAGTAATATTAGTAGTGCTAGAGTAAAGTTAGTAATGCTAGTGTAACTTAGTACTGCTGGTGAAGATTGAAGAAAACTTTCTAAGTAGTTAATGCTGCTTGTACACAGTTAGTGCTGCTGGTACAAAAGTTACTACTGTTGGTGTTGAAAGTTAATGATGCTAGTATAAAAGTTACAACCGCTGAAAGATTACAACTGCCAAAAGGATAAAGACTGCTAAGAGAAAAGATAAAGATTGCTTATGGGATATGTATGAGATATTTTTGTAAAATATACGTATAAGTTATTTGTTTAGAAGATCATGATAACTTAGAAAAATATTGTAATCCCATTTGGACTCTTTGGTGTATAAAAGGAGGTCCTAGGGTATAGAATTCTATGTATCATCAAGTATCAAATCGAGTCATTCATAGAATTGATGTACTTTTTTTTTTTTTTTTTTTTTTCTTTAGGATTTTGAACCCTAATACTTAGTTAGAGTTATCGTATTAATATATTGAAGCTTTTGTTTGTTAATCAGTGTGTTTATTTGTATTACGTTTCATTGAAGAAATTCTTCGTATATTAAAGATTAGATTTCGCATAATCTTTAGTATTATTCAAACCAAGTTTCTATCATAGTTTGGTGTAGGATTTATCTTGCATCAAAAAAAAAAACAACTAAAACCTTAACACATGCTAAGGGAATTCATAAGATCCATTGAAGTGGGACAACACATCCCTAGAGATAAAAAATAGTTTACTATCTAGATTAAACAATTTATAAGCAGTTTTATAATAGAAAACCAATTAAAACATATTTTTCAAAAACCTGAACTAAACTTTTCATTATTTGTTTAAAATTGTTAGAATAAACATAGACATCCAAATAACTTGACATGAGAGACACGAGTGTTGGAAACATATAAAAAGGGTCGTTCACTTCCAAGTTGTAACAGGTCTTAGCTCGTAGTTAGTGTAATGATTAGATTAGTAATCTAGTCCGGCCCAAGGCCCAAGGAAGCCCATTATAGCCAAGGGCCGGCCTATAGGACCTATATAAGCCCCTCTCCTAGCCTTGGAGTGGGTTGGTTGTTGGTTGTTCCATTTTTCCATATTCATCTTATACAATTCATTCCATTTTCCATCAATCTCTCTCGAACATCACAACCCACATCTCACTATTGTTCTTGGATTGGATAATAGATACTAGAATTCTACAATTGGTAACAAGAGCCTGGAGTTGGTGTGTTAGTTTTTTGTGTTTGGATTTGTGTTCAACAACCTTACAAGAGCAAATATTGGTCAAAATTTTTTTGGCTTAAAAACCTTAAAGTTTTCATTTCTTATTGTTCCAGATAGGGTTTAGTAACATTAGTGTTGTACAAAGTTTTTTTGCAAAAAACCATTTAAAATGTGTCTTTTTGAGTTTTGAAAAATTTTTTTTTTTTTTGGGTTTCGGAGTAGTTGGAAATCCGAACGAGTGACGAACGAGTGAAACCAACTGTGAAACGAACTAGTGAAACCGAAGAGTTTGTTTAGTTGGAACCGAACCGAGTGAACCGAACGAGTGAAACCGGAAATCGATAAAAAAAATAAAATAAAAAATAAAATAAAAAATGAAAATAAAAAAATTTACTCATCAACTCAAATTATAAATTATACGGTTATTGTGGTTTGATTGTAAAATCAGTGAAAACATTTACGTGTTTTTCCGGTTTTGTCAAGAATCGTAAAATCACGTGTAGTTCAAAGATTTATTTGTGTAGGATCAACAAACACATAACCAAACACTGAATTTCTTTCTACATCGATCGATCAATCTTTGTATCTTTTTGGTACCACAATGACGACTCTTGTCGATATGTGACTTCTTTCAGGAGGAGAAACAAACCAACCAATGCTTGAAAAACACTTGTATGATTCTTGGAAGATCCGTAATGGAACTGTATATGTTAAAATAGACCTCATGGACGAATGATTTCTTGCCTCTATTGAAAAAGGACCACCTTGTTTGGCCTGTTCAGTCACTGAGGAATGGAGTAACCAAGTCTTAAGTAATAAGTTGAACTGAACTCCCCACTAAAGCCATTCTCAGGATGATTGTGACTCAAAGCAATAAACATCATTCTCAAAGGCCTTTCAACTGGAATTCTATGCTCTTGTGAGTCCAACATCGTGTTGCCAAATGATCTTTGGGAGAAGATAAAATGCTAATTGCAAGGAACGTCGTTAACGAAACAAGAACCGATGAGTGCAAGCTGTATAGATGAATTTGATAAGTTCACTTACAAGAAAGGAGAGAACGCTACTAAGAACTACTTGAGGTTCACTGTGTTACTAATGATTATGAACATCTACAAAGTGTTCATTAGATCAGTTTCAAGTTAGCACAAAGTTCTTAAAAACTCATTCCAGATGAATGGAGCAATTTTGTTACTATACTGTTAAATTGGTCAAGACATTGCACACTACTAATGTTGATCAGATTATGCTTAACCTTCAAAACATGAAAGACATGCAAAGTTACAGGTTCGTTTGGTTTGATGCATGAACGCAACTCCAATCCTCTTGCTTTAGTTGCATCTCACCAAATAACTCAGCCAGCTTATCAATCTCATCTACACACTCACCCAAAGTCTCTATCTCAACTTCATGTTTCACCATATCAGTCTTCACAGTTTGTTACACCTTATCAGACTCAACAATTCACAACCAATCAATCAACACCTCTTTCAATTACTTATCCATCAAATGAGTACCAATCCACCGTTCACCACAACGTTTATTCTCCACAACCATCAATCCCACAATTGGAATATGCTCCCACAGCCTATCAACAGCAACAACCTGAATTTTCCCAACCAGACTCTAGTCTAGTTGTTCCAGTGTTCCAGAAAGGGGATGATCCAATTGATGCGATTAATCACATGATGTCGTTCTTAACTGCTGTTGTCACATCCCGGTATCCTACTACCAACAATCAGCTAAGGACTTCGTCAAACCCTCGTCAACAAGCTACCATCTATGATGGAAAAGTAACTGTGCAACCTGTTCAGGGGAGACAAACTACTTATGCTGCTGGAACAACAAGAAAATACACACCTGGTGCAAGTGGAAGCAACACGGGGAAACAACGGACTGTTATTTGTTACAATTGCAAAGGGGAGGGTCATATTGCCAAGCAGTGTACTAAGCCCAAGAGGAAAAGGGATGAAACATGGTTCAATGATAAAGTGTTGCTGGTTCAAGCTCAAGCAAGTGGTCAAGCTTTAACAGAGGAAGAAATAGCATTTTTGGCAGATCCAGGACTTCCTGACATTCAAACCTCTCAGACAGTCATCACCCACAATGCTGCTTATCAAGCCGATGATCTGGATGCCTATGACTCTGATTGTGATGAACTCAACTCAGCCAAGATTGCTCTTATGGCGAATCTGTCCAGGAATGGCTCAGATGCACTCACTGAGGTACTCAATCCAGATAATCTGACCTATGATTTATTTAATCAAAGTGAGCAGATAATGACGTCTTCTGAACAGTCTAATGATGTGAGTCAGTCAGAAACTGAAATAACTAGTGATAGCAATATCATTCCTTATTCTCAGTACCTGAGTGAAGCACAACAGGAAACTGTCCAGAATTCTAACTCTTCTGCTCAACAAGATGTCATGATATTATCTATGTTTGAACAATTAACTACCCAAGTGACGCACTGCACCAATGTTAATCTGGAATATAAAAGTGCCAATCAAGCTTTGACTACCGAGCTTGACAGATATAAAGAAGAGGTTAAAGATTTGAAAGAAATGCAAAATGTTGAAAACAGTTTTTCAGGATCAAATGAACAGTATGCCGAGATTGTACGTCTTAAGCAAAATCTTTTCGAACAAGTGCAAGAAAAGGATTCTTTAATGAAAACAGTTTCTGATCTCAAAAATGATTTAAAAATGGAATAAGGGAGCAAGAAGTAGCTGCGCTTACACAATTAACATTTATGAGTAGTGTTAGCATCTAATTTTATATTTAGCTGTGATTTTGTTTTAAGCTTTATTTGAGGATTGTGAAAATCGAGGATGATGATCATTGTCTCCTGGAGACACCCAGTTTGCGTGTTTCTCGTTCTTAAAGCCTTTTATATAATTTCAATAATTTTTTAACTTAGTTTTATTTATTTATTAATGAATAAATGGTTAAAACGAGGCGTTTTTGAAACAAATGATTTTTCATATACCCTCTTGATGAACCCCTTTCTGTTCTTGTTTGTTGTGAGGGGTTATTAGTTATGGGGGGTTAAAATATTTTCTTTCCTAGCGTGTATAATAAACATTTCGCATGAGACCAACAATTTTCACAACAAATTTTTTGAATTATTTTGCAGTTAAGTTTCCGTTTTTACTACTAAAATTTCATAACTCCCCCCCCAACAAATGTTCATTTGAAATTTTCCTTTTAATAATTTTTTTTTCAAA
>BQNB010205469.1:0-10615 GCA_026074375.1 Tanacetum coccineum | reverse complement strand
GCAGTTTTTGTCTGTTTTTGGTCATTTAAGCTCGTTTTTAGAGGTAAAAGATATGTGTAATTAAGCACTTATCAACGAGCCGATGGTTGACCCGGTGATCGATGAGTTAGCGGAGCCGATAGTTGAGGTAGAGGAGCAGATGGTCGCCCCAACGATGGACATCGAGAAGGACCTAGCGGTACTATTTGGTGATGATGATTTTAGCGACGATGGCCTCGATGACGATGAGGATGAAGAGAAGGTTTGGGAAATGGATGAGGAGTGGTTGATGGCACCCGTCACACCACCTCTGATGCCAGTTATGCTCTTACCGAGCACTTACAGGGTAGGGGGTCCATCTACCACTACTCCTGAGGGACATTCTCTTACCCTCTTAGAACCTAGAGTTCCTGTGCCTCCGTCAATGATCGAGGATTTATGTACCCGTATGGGTAATCTAGAGTATGGCCTTAGACAGCTAGTGAAGAAGGTGAGCGACGCTGAGGTGGCTGATAGCATTTCCATTAGGGAGATTGGTCCTAGAGTTTCTACTATGGAGGGTCAGATGCAGGTCTTGGCATCTCAGAAGATTCAGGTGGTGAGTGGATTGGAGCAGGGTCAACAGGCTGCGACCCAAAGGAATGAGATAATTACGGGATTGAGTCGGCAGGTATAGACTCTTTAGGCCGTCGTGCAGCATAGAGACGTGCAGATTCAGCAGCTATAGACTTTGGTTGCCGAGATGAGTAGTCGCGAGGGTACTTTGATGCAGTGCATACTTGGATTTGACAGACGCCTCGCTGATGTGGAGAGGAGACCCCCAGGACCTCAGTAGTCCTATTGGTTGTTTGTTTTGATTTTGTTGGATTTTGACCATTTTGTATAGTACACTAAACTCCTAGTGCCAGTTAGCGAGGTCACGCTGTCGGTGTATTTGTTTTTGTAAACACCACAGCCTTTCGGATATTATGATTGGATGTACCGGTCTTCGAATCGAAGATTGTAATTCTAGGGGAAATTTTGGTTGTATGTGTATCACCCCTTTATTATTATTATTATGATTATGGAAGATTATGGTTATTCTTGGTTATGAGTTTTATATGATTGTAGATGTTGTTGCCCTTGAGTGATCTTGTTACTAGATTGACTTGACCCCGAGTGTTGAATGATTCCAGTTGGCGAATCCTTCGCACGTGTATGTTACTAGTTTGCATAGTCCATGAGTGGGTGTTGTTTATGATACTTGCCGAAACTCGTTGACCAAACTATATTAAATGATGATTTTTAAAATTGTGGACCGCTATAACGAATTCGTGCGTATGGTTAACGAATGTCGTGATGTAAAAAGTGTATTGGAATTTTTTTGTAACCTATTCGTGTAAACAATAGTAAATGTGTTTTCAAATTTCATAAACTGACCCTTTGGTGTCAAACAAATTTTCTTAAAAAACATATAAATAAATAAATAATGGGAATGGAGGATGGAATGATGCTATCTTCTTTCCTTTCTTTTGAAACAATCATATTTTTATTTTAACTTTTTTTTTACTAAGAAAATGACTTACGCGTGTAGCATATGAAAAAGGAACGTCTTGACGAGGTTGGACATGACGTCGTTTGGTCCTCAATTATGCATAACTTGATTAACTATGCGTAATTTAGGAAGAACTACGCTATGTTGGGAAAATCGTCACCCTTAAAATGCTAGATAGTTGGGATAAATGTTTGGGTCAAGCTTTCGGAAGGAGAAAATATTTTTACCCCTGCTACGGATTCTTGTGCAAGTAACCTTACTCCTATTGACTACATGGAGAGAGTATTATGCGAGTCGTTGTGACTGAGTCGTCCCAAAGGGAATATACCAATGGTATTGTTCGGAACGAGTGTGTCTAGAAAGGAGTGAAGTCTAGTTCATGGTAATATAGATCGGCGGTTATAATGGAGACATGTGTAGAGACCAAGTGTGGTCGGTGTGCTAGTGAGCAACAGTAGAATTGAGTCATCGAGGGTGTGAACCGGATACTTGTTGTAGCAAGACTTAGTGTGAGGTCGGACTGAACATCCGCATGCCGCGTAACGGCAAAATTTCTAGGGACTAGTAACGGTACAGAGTGCCATCGTACATGGACATGTAGACATACCCGAACGTCGTAGGAAAGATGGTAAGGTGGTTGGATGATGAGATACCAAGAAACCGGATACCGACACTGAGAATGGATCTTCTTGGAGTCGCAAGGTTTCCGAGGTGGGTGGAAGCCAAGGTGGTTAATTTTGAGGTTGAAAGTGAGAAATGGAGAAGACTTCTCCTACATCAAATGTGTGTTGCCATTGATATAGCAACTGATGGCCGTGAAGAAGACTTCCTTCCCCAAAATGGAAAGTAGTGGTAGTATAGTTGTGAATATACCTAGATCGTCGAGGATTAGAATAAGACACTAAGTGACCCCTGACTTAAGGTTAGGTGTAGTGGTCCTTACCCCTTGATGTAGCGACTCAAACTGCGTATAAAAGGGCGAAAAGATTGGAGATTCTAGCCGAATGGCGACATTCGTTCCCCTCCTGGAGAAACAATCAAAGTAGCAGATGCCTTAAGTCGAACGATATTAAACTAGGAATGAGCGTAATTGTCTCGACTTGATTAGTTGAGTCCTCTAAGATTTGATGCGACGCGTTAGGACCAAGTCGACTATGCTAGTCGCGGTACGGAAACGTTGGAGTTGGAATTGCGATCTTCGTCAAATGAGCAAAGAGCCCATGATGCTCAATTGTTTTCTTGATTGTTTTTTATTTGTCTTTTGACAATATATGTTTTCTAGCGAGATTATCGCCGCCGAATTATGTGAAAAATGTGCTTTATATGTTATGTGCTTTTGAATGGTAGTAAGCGTTTAGGTCGCTTTGTGTAGCCCGTGACGTGGCATAGGACGTGAGCGAATGGGTATACTTACCCAGATGTAGATGAAGGTTGGTTTGAGAGGTACGCAAACCTAATAGTCTATTGTTGATTGTGGCTTATTAACCCACAAACATGACTATGGTTGGCTAAGACCTAGCCGTGATTAAGTCGAGATCATTTCCAAGAAGCTTGGCCATCTGGCAAGCTTAGTATAATGAGCAATTTGATCGGTTGGGTATGAACCCACATGACGAGCATAGCCATTGCTAAGGCTTCATAATAACTAAGCATGGTTGGTTTGCTAGGGCTTCATAGTGGGTGAGCGTAGTTGTTTTGCTAAGGCGTGATTATGAGCAAGCGTGGTAAAAGTGCCTAAGTAAAGCTAGGCCAAAATGAAAAATCATCGTAAAATGACGAATGAGTTATCACGTGAATAAGTGATTAGGCGATTTTGTAATTGTATGTGATAGTACTATAATACGTTCGATGGGGTCATGAGTACTCCGAAATTATATTCGCAATCGGTGGTGCATTGTTAAATGAGACTGAGAGGGCGACGTATATTTGGTGTTGGTTAATGACGTATATTTTGGTTTTGGATTAGCGACGTGTATTTTGTTTTGGTTGGCAAAGTGAGCCTCGTTTCGTTGAACTGATCGCCAAATTTAGTCGGATCGATCTTTCGTTTTGAGTTTTCTTTTAAAGAGCGACATAGTGAACTGTATCGGATAATTCCGTGGCGTATTTTGTCTCTTTTGATGAGAGCGATTGTGAATGTGTTTTGATTTTGTTGGTAGAGTTACCGTTTGTCTTGTTGACTTTCCATCCGGAATGGTCAAAGAGAGTAAAGTGTCGTGTATTCTTTAAGTGCGAGCGTGCAAATATGTGCGATGACGAAGGACCCAATTCACCGCGAGCGAAGTTAAAATGAGTAAGAAATGACGAGCACCGGGACGACGCTCCCTTTAAGGTGGGTGGAATGTAACAACACGAGTTTTACGACGCGTATGGCGATCGCGGATTCGACGTCATAATTCTTATTTTATAAGTTTCTATGATTCGTTGACATTTAAAAAAAAATTATTGTCGTAGATAATTTTCGTATTTTATTACGATTGATTTAGAGAAAATTTCACAATTTTATTTTTAACCGATTCGCGAGTCAACGTTTGTCTGCGCGACCGTTAAGCGCTTTATGCATCGTAGAAAATACGACGCGTCTCGTTATCATTTTTTTAATGATTGTAATTTATATTTTTTCGGAGTCCGTTGTCTTTGTTCCTCGACCTTGGACGAAACTCCCAATTTAAGTATTAAGCATACTTACCTTTAAAAGTGTTAAGTATTACTTTGATTTAAAAAGTTTTAACAAAGGTTTTAACAAGTGAATAAAATTTACAAAAAAAAGATATGAAGCCCCCCTAGCATGCACATAGCCGGCGGCTATAGTGTATAAACACACTCAAACCTTTTTTTTCCAATGCAAGAAATCATTACTTGTGTTACTTCCAAAGTTTTATAATCCCTTCACTTCACACCTAGAACAAAAAGAAAAAAATGGTTTTCTCTCCTTTTATTTCTTCCTTGCTCGGCCGACCACTCACACACATACAAAAACCATTTTCAAACTTTGATTCATGAAAACCAATTCAAATACAATCTAAAAATGGTTTAGAGTAACATCGAATCAAAGTGGAACTATTTCTTGTCTTCCCTTTTCTCCTTCTTGTGCTCGTCGAACCCAACAAACCCAAACACCTTTATGGTTTTGATTTTCTAGTTAACCAATATTGTTTAGATGATAACTCTATAACCATCTAAGGTGAAAAATAACACATGCAAGGGGTTTTATGCATGTTGCATCTTGAATAAAAACAAAGAGGTTTTGATTTGATTTAGGGTTGAAAAGATTATTGGGGAAATAAAAATAAAAGATTAGTGAAAGTCTTGATTTGTAAAAGGGTTGGTTTCATGTTAAGGTGGTGGTTTGAGCCACGGCAAGGGCAAAAAGGAAGGGATTTGTTCAAGTTTTGATAAACAAAAGTGAGGGTTTGATATTTGATTAGGTTTAGTTTAGTTCGGTGAGGTTTGGTTTCGGTTTGGATTTGGTTTGGTGTCCGAGGTCGCGGCTAAGGAGCAAAGGGGAACAAGACAAGTTTAATCGAGTCCGATCTTGCTTATTTAAAGCATTGTGAGTATTTCTATTACTAGTTTAATAATTGTTTTCGCGATTTGATTTGTTTTCGATTATTGCATGTGATGAAATCCGAATGGATCTTGCGTCGCCTAGTTTAGATTTTATTGGGATGATTGAACGAATTGGATATTGTTTATAGGCTATTTTAGATGTGTCGTGAATGGATTTTTGGGTCAAAAATGAATTTTGACGCGTTTTGTAGCGCGTAGATTTGGGCAGAAAACTGGACACGTATTTTGAGGTCCGAGATTTTGTAAAATCTTATTTCTGTTTGGAAAATATAATAGAGTTTATTTTTACGCTTGTTTTGATATAAAATGGAGCTCCTAATTCCTAATAACGAAGAATCTAGAGCGAAATCGAGATATATACTTTAAGTGAGAAAATTCAGCACTTGTAATAAATATTAAAAGCTGGCAGAAATTTGATCGTCCGATTTGAGCACTTTCGAGTCCGTTTTAGCTTTCCGGCGAAACACGAAAGTTGTTCGGAATGTCGTATTACTTTGCTGCGAGGTTTGTTAGTTTTAAAATCGCATGATAACGGGTCAAAACTGAAAGTCAAATTTCTGCACTATATTAAAAATATAATAAGTTTCCAGCAGAATCTTGTAAGGGCATTTTGGTCATTTTTGTTGAAATTCAGGTCTCGGCTAAAACTAAAAAGTTGTCCGGAACATCGTTTTGCATAAAATCTCTTTAGAGTCCGAGTCGTGAAAATGTGATATAGCGGGTCGTTTTGGACGCGTCAGATCTAAGTAAAAAGTATATATATTTATAAAAGTCAAATAAAGTTAAACATTGACTTTATTATGTAAAATGGTTTCATATGGAACTTGTGAGTTTTTATAAAGATAGTAATCACTATTAGTATTATGACGATAGTGTTTTGGATTATAACAAAAATTGCATTTTTAACGAAGTGACCTGACTAGATATCGTTAGTAGGAAACAATAAAGGCTATATATATATATATATATATATATATATATAAAGTAAACGTAAAATTCAAACGGAGATTTTGATATGAGACTTGCTGGATGTTTATAAAAATAATAAACACTATTATTATTACTAGTATAACATTTTAGACTTAACAATTTTTATGAACGGGGATAATTCTAAAAATGGAAACTTTTGAAATATAATATACTTATACATACAAGTATATAAGGAGAATATCGTCATGAGTGTCATATAAATGGCAAAACGATGATAAAATGATTATGGATAAAAGATAAAATATTTTATGGACTAACGTGACCAAATGGACGGACTTTCCAAAAATAGTAATTTTCTGAAAGTTGTAACTTTTTAAAAATAGTAAGTTTTTTATTATGTGGCGTATCATATAAATAATAGAGAGATCGTACTCAATTTTATGTGGTATTAGGATCTAGGACGCGCAAGTGGATTTCTCATCACATGTGTATGTATATCTATATCGTTTTAATAGTTGCGATGTACGCACTATTCGATCGTATCTTATCGTATAGTAATCGAGCGACATAAATTATAGGTCGCAGTTGAGTTCGTTGTTGCGACGTTTTGGGATTGTTTCGATTATTTGTTCACCGTCTTCGATCAGGGTGAGTTCATAGCCTCGCTTTTGAACTGTTCTAAATGTTTTATAACCGGAGGGGGGATACATGTTGAAAAATTGAACGCAATGTGTTTTGATACGTGATATGATTTCATACTATGAGTATATGCCTTTTACCGTGTGCTAGTTAATTACCGAGGAGATAAACGCTGAATGCATTAAATATATCTATTGGGTTTGACAACCCTGTCCTGGGTCTGAATCCGATGGTGAACACCCTGCAACAGACATTTTGTATTGAGACTATGGGTCGTGGCATACTTCCCGGTCAGTATTTTATCCTAAATGATAAATGTGTTAATGTTCGGTACACAGACTCATGTAGTGGAAATCATGATATAACTTGCCTTGCAAGCAATGTTATAATTGTTTTTGTGGAACCAAATATGCGTTCTGACTGTTATTTGTAAACTCTATGGATTCACTTAACGTTTTGTTGACGTTTTTAAGCATGTATATCAGGTTTAGGAGCTGTTGATGGCTTGGATGGAACGAAACACGAATATCAAGGATTGTGTCTCGGTGAAAATTTATACATTTTATAAAAATAAGATTTGTAAGAAAGTCGTGTTGTGACTTACTAAAAATGAGATTTCTAAAGTTGTTTGGGACCTTATGTAACTCTGATTCTATTTAAATAATTTGAATAAATTTTTGTTTTATAAACGTATCATTTGGTCGTTTACTGGGACTCGTATGCTTGTATTACGAAGTAGCACCTCAAAGTGATATTACGTTGCATTGTGATTATTTGGGGTGTTACAAAGTACTTACTGCATAATAAGCGATAACATATATTTTACCTGTATTTATCTCGGTAATGTACTATTTTTGTTGCAATAAACTTATATAGAGACATTCTGTAATTGGATGCCGCATGTATCTTGGTAATGTATTATTTTTGTTGCAATAAACTTACATAGAGACATTCTGTAATTGGATGCCGCACATGAAAACATACACCGATATTGTCTTTATATTATTATTATTGCAAATTATATAGTTCGCTAGATAATCAATGTGTTTTTGAACTTTCCTGTCCACTATGTCTGTGTTTATGTATTGTTTACGGCTTTAAGTTCTCTTTAATTGTATTATTGCTTATATAAGAGACGAGACAGTATTTCGGGGGCTTTGGCCAGTACTAGCGATAAATCAAGTGGCGCAAAATCTATAAGCACACCTTTAACTCCCCCAACAGATAATCCTACTGAATCCAGACATTCACAAACTTTGCTATTGTTTTTTCTCTTTGAGTTTAAACACAACCTATCCATAATCCATATGTCTTACTGATTTCGGTGGATGTTTTCTACTTTTTTTATTTTTTTCTTGGAAGTTTTCTACCTTCACACTTGTTAGGTTACTTAATATCTAGATTCCTTTTTGTGTTTCTTTCTTTCTGTTTTGTATTCCAAGACTAAAGTGTGTTCTTCGCACTTCAGATCTAATTGGTCAACTTTGTATGTGATTGACAGATTAGCATAAAGACCATTGACCAAATTGACCTCCTTAGAGAGCAGCAAAAGGTTATGTTAGAGGAGGTTATATAATATATATATATGGGACTGTTCTTTGCAGAACTATTTTTTTGTACGGAACCTACAGAACTCCTATTAACCAAACAAAAAATTGTTAATATTAAAAAGTTATTATTTAATTAGAAGGGTATAATAGTAAAAGTACACTTTTATCTTTTTTTATTAATATTTTTAATTAAAAAATGTTATTTTAACCTTAATTTTCAGAATTAAAAAAATAATATATTTTTTTAGTTTTTTTTTGTCATCAACGAACAAGTTTTCAAATCAGCGTAGGTGCATATATGTTTTTTTAATTTTTTTTAATGTAAATTTATGTGTTTATTGTATACAATTCTTTTATTCTTTTAAGCATCGAAGCTTTTAGCTTAAGAAAGTAATCGCACATGTACTTTTAATATAAATTTCTTAAACTTCAACGTTTATGACCAACAATATGAACTTTATACATAGACATCTAAATTTATATACAAAATTTGATATCAAGTAAAATACAATTAAAAAAATAAATGTGTTATCAAATTCATTCTGATATATGTGCATGTTTTCTAAAAACATATATGCATGGCTTGGAGAACATATATGCAAGGCTTCGAGAACATTTATGCACGCCGTCAAAAAATACAAGTGTATCCATTGATCATCTTCGTCACACATCGTCTTCCTATGAGTCATCCATCTGAAACAAATATATAAAAAAACTAGTTATATCAAATTATGCAATGTAAAATTAACTATAAAACTAGTTGATAAAATAAGCCATACACAAAAACATATATGTACTGAAGATCAGATAGTCTCAAAAAAAGAAAAAGACTTTTTTATAATACTCATAGCAAATTTAAAACTACTTCCATGAATATGAAGGTGTGAAGAGCTCAATGTGGTGTTTACACGTGATGAACTTTAACTCAAATATCCACCCCTAAAAATACATTTATGAATGATTCGATACGGGTTGCAACCCCCCTCAGAAGTGATGTTTAAAAATTTGCTATGTAGGAGTAATAAACACTACCATTAAATTTAGTTACTCCTAAAATAAATACTTGTGAGAGCTCACTAATGAGTGCGGCCACGTGAGTGTGTTGATTAATAGTCTTCCTTGTGATGACGATCATCCCATAACCGGTACATCTCTGCTCTCCCCAACTCAGCGCGCGGACTAATATTCCACTAACCCTTTCTCATTTTGCAGGTGTAACTTTTTTGTAGCTTACTCCGCACGGGCTTTTTTGTATGTGTTTCAAGCGTACTTCAAGCAGATTGATGGAACGTTAAACAAGTTAACAAGTGTAAGTGATTTTTGTTCATTAGAATTCTCCAACCACAATTCTAAAGATTTCATGCGGTTGTAGATTCATCTTGTTCCACAAAGATGGTTAAAATTAACTGTAAACATTACTTTACTTAATATCAAATATATTTCAATAGAAAAGATAATTAGATCATACTTAAAATTAAATAAATCAAAGAACCCTTATACAAATTAATTTTTTTTCACATATTCAATCCACCGAACAAAGAACCCATTAAAGTAAATATATCTTCGAATACGAGATAACGCATTGACAAACCCAGATCCATGAGTTTCTCCTATATAAAAATCAAACTTATGAAACCAAACTTAAACTAGAATAACTTACATAATTTGTAGATATTGGATGAGGTCAAAAACACCAATTTATAGATCGTTGAACCAAGCAAATGTCTTGGCATTGAATTTCCCAATACTCATTTATCATTGCTTGACTCAAAGACGGAGGTTGGATTAGGGCCGGCATTTTTTTTTGTGAGAGAGAAGATATAGTTTAAATTATGTAACTGATCTAAAAAAATTAAATAAAAAGCAGAATTAGTAATTTCGAAATTCCTTTATTGCCCCTAACTCATTTAAACTTTTTTACTTAATGCTTTTTCTAATTACAATAAATTACACTTTTGGCACAAGTCATCTCATTCATTCATTTAATAATCTAATGGTTATAATTTGGTTTTGTAAGTTCTGTACAAAAAAGTAGTTCTGCAAAGAAAATATATATGGGGACTGTTCTTTGCAGAACCATTTTTTTGAACAGAACCACTTTAAACCAATCAAAATTTAATTTTATTAAAATATGAAAATTTAAATCAAAATGGTATAATTGGAAAAACACATTTTGACATTTTTTTATTTTTTTTAATTAAAAAACATTTTTCTAAAACCTTTAATTTTTGAAATTAAAAAAAGATTTATTTTTTTTATTTTGTATTTTTTTCAGCATACATGTTTTTAGAAAAATACGGTTGCATGTATGCATTTTTTAAATATTATGTATTTTAATACTTTTTTGCGTAAAATTATTTAGCTATGAGACTTGTACATTTTTTAAAAAGGTACTTGCACATATATTTCTACT
>BQNB010205468.1:0-10615 GCA_026074375.1 Tanacetum coccineum | reverse complement strand
AGGAAGTTAGCTTAGCTTATTTTCAAAATTTCAGCATTTAAAGTGCAAAAATAAGCTTTTTAGCTTACTTGAAAAAAGCTCAAAAACTGTTTCATTAAAACTTGCACTTTCTCATTTCAATTTTCTTTCTAAATTTGTTAAAACTAGGTTAATTTTAGTTTAAATCCATTTAATACACATCTTAAGCTAGAAGTAGTTTCTTTTGCTTTTAAATTTCATCAAGAAATAAGCTCAATATAAGACAAAATCCAAAACACTTGTTAAACAAGCACTTTCTGTAACAGTTTTGATTTTCTTATTTTGTAGCTTATTGAGTGGTTAAAAGTTGAAGTTGTCTTTATTAAAGTTGTTTAGAATAAGCTAGACTATAAGTTTGTAGTTTTGTGTTTTTCATGATTCTCACTTTTTAATAAGCCAAAAATAAGCCATAAGCGTAGGGTTTGTTTTGTATTTTTGCTAAAGTTTGAGGTTACCCGTTTTCTCTATTGTGTAAATTGTGACAAGTTTGCCCGCCTACCCTTCTTTTCCTTTTCTTACAATTCCTACCCTGTTCTTTCTAGTTAAATAAAATAGATTTAAATTTTAGAATTTAGTTTTATTAAAATTAGGGTTTTGTTTTAATTGATAAAATTAGGGTTTAATTAGGTCATACAATTTGGGGCTTTTTGTTCTATAAAATTTCTGCACCTTTTAAGTGTTCAAAAACCATTTTTCTATAATTTTCTCATTAAAATTGTATTTTCTAGGAATTAAAATAGAATTTAGTCAATTTCTTTTTCTTATAAAAATCATAAAAAATAGAAAAACAGTTTAAAAATTAAAATTCTTTTTGCATTAATTTTCATTTTAAATCTAGTATTTTTGAAAAATAAAAGAAAAATTTTAGTGTTAATTTTTAGAAAAAGTTTATTTTTGATAAATCATTAAATCTTAGAAAAATCATAAAAAATTCAAAAATACATAAAAAATTCTAATTCTTTTTCCTAAAATTTTCATTTTAAATTTGTGATTTTTAGGTATAAAATTTGTTAAAAGTTGTGCCTTAGTTTTTAAATTTCAGTTTTAGCTCGCATTTATTACGTTTAGTGCATTTAAATTTCGTGCTAGTTAATTGTTTTTCAATTCATGCTATTATATTTTGTAGTGTAATCAAAAATTCAAAAATTCCTTTATCATTCTTAGCTCGAATCCGAATATTCAAAATTCTCAATTCACAAGTTCGTTGGGACACGACCCGAGTAGTATTATACTTCCCGGATAAAAAATATACAAGTTGTGTTTTCTTTAGTGAGATTTTTACCTTGTATTCCTCTTGATTGAGAAGTATTTTGGTTAGAAATTTTCACGGGATTAATACTATAAGTATATAAAATTTGTTTTGCTACAACCAACCAAAGTTCTTTTGGAACCTCAACTATGATGGTTGTGGAAGAATGAGATGGGTCTAAAGGTGGGACCGAAGTCGCTTTCCAATAGGCATGTTCACTATATAAATCAGATTGTCGAACAAATCGTTTGTAGTAGTCATTATTAAGAATAGCATAATTAATGGGTTTCGTGTTCACTTTGTGTTTTACAAGCATTGGATCTTGTTCTTTCAAAAGCATTTTTGAACGACTCTCTTCACGAAGCATTAATGTCTCATCAGAGTCAGGAATCACAATAGCATCCATTTTAAGAATGGTATTCCCGTCATACAGCTTTGGCATTGACTCCCGAGCTCTCTTCAGATAGAAAGGTTTTTCAAAACCGATAGCTTGTTTCGTGGAATGATCATAACAAATTTTGGATTTAGTCATCATATGAACAGTTTGCGCTGATTGACCTCTTTTGTACATGATGTTATCAAGTTGCTTAATTTTCTTTTCTAAAGCAATTTCTCTTTCAATATTTCTGTTTTCTTCCATTTTTAAATCATTTTTGAGATCAGAAACTGTTTTCATTAAACTCTCCTTTTCTTGCATTTGTTCGAAAAGATTTTGCTTAAGACGTACAATCTCGGCAAACTGTTCATTTGATCCTGAAAAACTGTTTGTAACATTTTGCATCTCTTTCAAATCTTTAACCTCCTCTTTATATCTGTCAAGCTCGGTATTCAAAGCTTTATTAACAGTGTTGCAATGCGTCACTTGTGTACTTAATTGATCAAACATAGACAATATCAGGACATCTTGTTGAGCAGAAGAGTTAGAATTCTGGACAGTTTCCTGATGTGTTTCACTCAGATACTGAGAATAAGGAATGATATTGCTATCACTGGTTATGTCAGTTTCCGTCTGACCCACATCATTGGACTGTTCAGAAGACGTCATTATCTGCTCACTTTGATTGAATAAGTCATAGTTCAGATTATCTGGATTGTGTACCTCAGTGAGTGCATCTGAGCCATTCCTTGAGAGATTGGCCATGAGAGCAATCTTGGCTGAGTTGAGTTCATCACAATCAGAGTCATAGGCATCCAGATCATCAGCTTGATAAGCAGCATTGTGGGTGATGACTGTCTGAGAGGTTTGAATGTCAGGAAGTCCTGGATCTGCCAAAAATGCTATTTCTTCCTCTGTTAAAGCTTGACCACCTGCTTGAGCTTGAACCAGCAACACTTTATCGTTGAACCATGTTTCATCCCTTTTCCGCTTGGGCTTAGTACACTGCTTGGCAATATGACCCTCCCCTTTGCAATTGTAACAAATAACAGTCCGTTGTTTCCCCGTGTTGCTACCACTTGCACCAGGTGTGTATTTTCTTGTTGTTCCAGCAGCATAAGTAGTTTGTCTCCCCTGAACAGGTTGCACAGTCACTTTTCCATCATAGATGGTAGCTTGTTGACGAGGGTTTGACGAAGTCCTTAGCTGATTGTTGGTAGTAGGATACCGGGATGTTACAACAGCAGTTAAGAAGGATCATATTTATTTTTTTAATTTTTTTTGTTTATTTCAAAGCTTTTATAAGCTCATTTCACCTTTTTGGTTTATTTCATTTTCTGGGTTTTATATACTAGTTGCATTTTGATGAAAAAGACAACCAGATCCATTGACGGTGGTACGATTTTTTGGTGGGTTGTGAAGGACACCGAACGAGTTCATTTCAATATGAGCCGAACGAGCTCAGTCTTTGACAACCGAACGAGCTCAATCTTTAAGCAATCGAACGAGTTGCTTTTTTAGTTAGCACCGAACGAGTGAAAATCCTTTGAAGGCCGAACGGGTGTACAACCTTTACAAACCGAACGAGTCATTTTTTGTTGAGCCGAACTAGTTCATTTCAACATGAACCGAACGAGTTTTTTTTTTGCTTCATGAATCGAACGAGTGAGCTCTTAATGAACCGAACTAGTTGGTTACCAATATGAACCGAACGAGTGAAGTTCTAAACAACCGAACTAGTTGCTTCTCATAAGAGTCGAACGAGTGAATTACAACATCAACCGATCGAGTGATGTTATTTAAAGCCGAACTAAAACTCAACCGAGTCAACTCGGTAATTACCGAGTTGACCCGGTCAACTCTCACTGAGTCAAGGTCAACACTAACAAAAATGTGTGAAGTAAGGACAGACTCGAAATAAAATCAATCATCTACAAAACCTCAACAAATCCAACCATATATTCCCATCGTCACACTTTTCCACATCTCATCCCATCTCCAATCTACATCCAAGACTCGAAACAAATACAAAACAAATCAATATGATCTCAGATGCGTGTTTCGGTTTATAACCCATAACCTTTTACAAGATTAAACACAACAATCATCACGGATCTGTAACTATATTTGAATTAAAAGAAAATTATTATAACACTTGGGTTATAATATTTTCTTTGTTTCGTTTCAAGACACACAAACAGATGGTGAACCTACCCGAGACCTTTATTAAAAGATCTTGAAGCCATGAGATGAAACCATTGAAGTCAATTACTCCTTCGTTCTTGACATATTAATGGTTCGATGGTGATTACCTTTTAAGAAATTATAGGGTTCGAAATGAAAGATCAAGTGTGCTTGTTGTTCGTGTGTATGATCTGTCGACATATGAATGATGAAGTTGGTGATATATGGATGAAAGTGTTTTGTGATACACTGACAGATTGAAGATATAAGGAGGAAGTAAGTTTGACTGCGTTTTTTGTGTGTGAGAAGGATTAGGGTTTCAAACAATTAGGGATTGAATGTGTTTATATCTATTTTTTATGGAACCAGGTTATAGGCTTAGTGATTGGGCTGATGGGTATTACCAATTATGATGGGCTGATTATTGTTATAGATAGTTTACATGGTGGGTCGAGTTCTTAATCAGATAGATTGGGTCGTGTACAAAGTTGGGCTTGTGGCAGCCGAATTTAAATTATGATGGTTTGGGCTGATGGATTTAACAGGCCGGGTATAAAATGCTATCACGACACGTTAGACTAGACGATGTTTATCCGTTAACAACAATTCAATACAACATTTGTCCTAGTTTAACGACATTCTTGAACAACAACACAACAAACATGATACATAACACTAAAAATGATCCGAATAAGATTCACTAAATGACAAACGGCTAGAGATTCGGACTACGATGATAAGTGATCACGAAGTTTATTTGGTATCACTTATTTGAGATTGAAGTGGCATTTTACGAAGGCGTGTACTTATTTTATCTTGAAGTCGGGGTTGGCTGGATGCATGACTTTCAATGATAACTTGCTCGTGCTTAATTTAAGTTTAAGACTTGGTTTATCTAGTTTCCAGCAGTCAAGGGGTGGATGGTCGATGACCTGGTTAACTATCACTTAAAGGAGTTACATTGTAGTACTCAGTGTCACACGCTAAGACGTTGTGGATGATCGCAAGAGGTGATGAAAGTCTCATACTTTGGGTAGAGTATTGAGTACTTAGAGATTTTCTTGGAGCATAAATTCTCTACACCGTTCTTCCAACATTAGCGCAAGCTTAAGTCACAAGATCAGGAAATTTTACTTTAGTTTCAAGTTTGGTATATCTGGTTTACTTCATCAGTGGTTACTTCAAAAAGCCTACAAGACGGTTGGTTAAATGATAGCCAGAGAGAGGTTATAAGTAGAGATTTGATCAGTAATTGATTCTCACGGGTTAGATCTGAGCTAATTAATTCCTCACATAAGTACTCAAGTAAATGCGCGTCCAAGGTGTTGCTGACTTCGACATGTCGAAATCAGCAAGGGGGAAGGAGAAGATACATCCTTGAGTCTGTGCCTTTCTTGTTCTTAAAAGCTTGACATGGAGCATCTTTCTTGAATTTTTTTAAGTTATGCCATGCCAGGAAGACAAATGTCCTAACCGCAGAGAATATCAACGCTTTAAACTATGGCTTTTGGGTGCATTTCTTCAGACAAATGGGGGAAGTGATACCTTGAGAACTTTTGTATGCATTATTTGACTTTCCAGGGGGAAGCGGTGTGAGAAGAACTATTCAAGCGTGAGAAGATACGTTGCTGATCCAGATAATGCTTACCCCAAATGATCAATCACTAAGCTTATTCTTAAAGGAGCAGTAATATTTGATGTGGTATCCTACCAGTTCCGCTGTGCACTTAATTATTCTAAGCTTGTAAGTAAGCTTTGAAACTGCTCAAGAGAGGATTGCTAGTTTGGGGGGAAGCTTTGAAAGCTTCTAAATAATGAATATGTGGCATGAATTAGGGGGAAGCTGATTCATTGCTAGTTTGGGGGGAAGCTTTTAAAGCTTCTAAATCAAGAATATGTGGCACGAATTAGGGGGAAGCTAATTCAGAAGCTTCTCCTTAACCAGAAGTGTATGGGTTACTTAGTTCGTGCCTATTACAGTATTTCTCCTACAAAGTACTACAAAGATGATTCATGTTGGAGTGCAGACTTGAAGTCAAACACCACAGAAGACGTCATCAGCATATGAAGCTTCATGGAAGTTCTTGTTCTTAATCATTATGTACTTGTTAGGAAATTATTGTAAGTAATTCTGTAAATCGTCCCGTGGGGGAAGATTGTTGGGAATTCACTTTTACGTGACGACATTACAGAATTACCATAGTTTATCATAGTCACATACGCGAGGACTAGAATAGGCAACTATGTATAGTTTAGAGGCGTATGGGCTATATATACCCCTCTATGGCTTCCATAGAGGGGTTGAGTCATTTGGCATTGTCAAGTCATTTGTATCCTTCATCCATTTTCCATCTAATATCACAAGTCCATCTTCCATCTCACTACTTTCTCTCACTAAAATGGCTATCATGTGGTTTGACTCACCAAGACCACCGGATCATAGTTTTAGTAAATCTTTCACATAGGATAGACTATAGGTTTATCGGCACTTTGGATGCCGAAACCAGACGTCAAAAAGTCGAGGAGATCAGCTATGGGATTAGAGATGTTTGGGTAGACCCGACAGAGGCTGTTGAGGAGGTAGTACCGACGACCCTCTAGGGGGTCAATGCTAGAGTGACCGAGCTCACTGCAGTTCAGGAGCAGGACACACAAGATGTTTATGATGTGATAGAGGATACTCAGAATAGACAGACTCATTTGTTTTAGAGAGTCGATGGATTGGTCAAAGATGGACAGTTTTACTATGAGACTGCACGACTATTGGATCAAGAGGCCCTGGTTTCTCGAGAGGCTTGGGCATATTCTGTTGGGTTGAGTTCGGCAGTTTACTATGAACTGCAAGCATACAGGACTCATACACAGATGCAGGACTTTCGTATCGCCTCACAGGAGTCACTGGTAACGACATTGATTACACATGTTTCATCACTGTAAGGACAGTTATCAGCAGTATTGGGACAGATTCAGGCGCTTCAGGCTAGAGGTCAGACTCATGCAGATGATCGCGAGGGTGCTGGTAGTTCTGTCTAGGTTTACACTTCTCATATTGTATTCATAGCTATCATTATGTTAGCCGGCTAAGTATTATGGGTTTTATGCCCAGCTAGCACGGCAGTAGGACTTGTATTTTCATTTCTTGTATCAGACAATCATGTATGTTTTCCAGTTATATATGATGTGTTGTATTATGTCATGTTGATCTCAATTCTGTTATGTGTTGTGATCCCAGTCATGTTATATAATCACTGTGTGATGTGATCTTGTTATATATATGTTGTACCCATGTCATGTTGTAAGGTTTATGAAAACTCACGTGTTTTATATTGTTGTGATTTAGAACAATATGCCACTAAGGAGTTCCTCTGTTACTGCAAGGGTTGCTACTACTGCAAGGGTTGTTGTTGCTGCTGCGGCTGCTACCCCTATGACAGCTGCTGCTATTGAACAGCTAATTGAAGCAAGAGTGTTTACGGCACTTGCTAATCATGAAACTCTTCGAAATATCACTAATGGTCAGGGCGACGAAAGCCACAATTCTAACACTGGAATTAGAGGAACAGTACGCGCTCCGCGTGAGTGTACATACAAGGATTTTCTAAATTGCAAGCCCTTTCTTTTAAGGGTACTAAAGGAGTGGTTGTGTTGTCACAATGGTTTGAGAAGATGGAATTAGTGTTCCATATCAGCAACTGTGCTGTGGAGAACCAAGTTAAGTTTGCTACTTGCACTTTCCTTGGAAATGCTCTGACATGGTGGAACTCCCACATGTAGACTGTTACTCAAGATGTTGCTTATGCTATAGACTGGAAGGCACTAAAGAAGATGATGACAATCAAGTACTGCCCAAAGGGTGAAATAAAGAAGTTGGAAATTGAGCTTTGGAACCTAAAAGTAAAGGGTACTTATGTCGCAAGTTACACTCTGTGTTTTTAAGAGCTTGCACTAATGTGTGGAAGGATGTTCCACGAGGAATCAAATGAAGTTAAGAAATATGTTGGTGGACTTCCTATGATTCCAGGAAATGTAATGTCATATCAACCCAAGACGATAGAGAAAGCAATTGAGTTTGCTAACGATCAGATGGATCAAAAAGTCCTCACTATTACTGAAAGACAAGGTGAGCAAAAGAGGAAGTTGGAGTTTAATGCTGGAAACAATCAGGGGCACCAACAACAAAACAAGAGGCAGAACACTGGAAGGGCTTACACTGCTAGGCCTGGTAAAAAGAGGGAGTACACGGGAACATTGCCCTTGTGTACAAAATGCAACTATCATCGCAAAGGTCCATGTGCTCCTAGGTGTAATAAGTGCAAGAAGATCGGCCATCTGGCTCGTGACTGTAGGAGTTCTGGTCCTAATGTTAGTAATAACAATCGTGGGAACTCCGGAATGACTCAGAATGCTGGCACTTGCTATGAGTGTGGTGTTCAGGGGCATTTCAAGATAGACTACCCAAAGTTGAAGAATAAAAACCATGGTAATCAAGGTGGGAATGACAATGCCCCAACGAAAGTGTACGTGGTGGGCAATGCGGGGACAAACCCGGACTCTAACGTCGTTACGGGTACTTTCCTTCTAAACAACCGCTAGGCTTCTATCCTATTTGATACTGGTGCCGATAGGAGTTTTGTATCTACTACATTTAGTTCCCTAATTGATATCACACCAACTACATTCGACCATTATTACGATGTTGAACTAGCCGACGGGAAAATAATTAGAATAAACACTATCATTCGGGGTTGTACGTTAAACTTCTTAGATCATCCCTTCAACATTAACTTAATGCCCGTAAAACTTGGTAGTTTCGACGTCATAGTTGGTATGGATTGGTTGGCAAAGTACCACGTTGTCATTGATTGTGCCGAGAAGATCGTTCGTATTCCCTGGGGAAATGAAACCTTAATCATTCATGGTGACATAAGTAATCAGGGAAACGGGACTCGTTTGAACATCATTTCATGCACCAAAACTCATAAATACTTGTTAGAAGGACATCATGTCTTTTTGGCACATATTACTACAAAGGAGATTGAAGACAAGTCGGGGGAGAAGCGACTTGAGGACGTACCAATCGTTTGAGATTTTCCGAAAGTATTTCTTGAAGATTTGTTGGGTCTTTCACCAACTCGACAAATGGAATTCCAGATCGATTTGGTACCTGGTGCTGCACCTGTAGTACGAGCACCTTATCGATTGGCTCCTTCCGAAATAAAAGAATTGTCGGAGCAACTGCAAGAGCTACCCGACAAGGGCTTTATAAGACCTAGTTCCTCACCTTAGGGAGCTCCGGTCTTGTTTGTCAAAAAGAAGGACGGATCATTCTAGATGTGCATCAACTACCGGGAATTGAAAAAACTGACGGTGAAGAATCGTTATCCTCTCCCAAGAATTGATGATTTATTTGACCAACTACAAGGATCCAGTGTTTATTCGAAGATAGACTTACAGTCGGGTTATCATCAGCTTAGAGTACGAGAAGAGGATATTCTGAAGATGGCATTTAAGACTCGGTATGGTCATTACGAGTTCCAAGTAATGCCATTTGGTTTGACAAATGCACCTGCGGTATTCATGGACCTCATGAACCGAGTGTGCAAACCATACTTAGATAAGTTTGTAATCGTCTTCATTGATGATATACTAATTTATTCAAAGAACAAGAAGGAACATGAAGAACACCTTAAGGCAATACTAGAACTGCTTAAGAAGGAAGAGTTATATGCTAAGTTTTCAAAATGTAAATTTTAGATTTCTAAGGTATAATTTCTCGGTCACGTGATTGACTATCAAGGCATTCATGTGGATCCTGCCAAGATCGTATCTATTAAAGATTGAGCGTCTCCTAAAACACCAACGGAGATTCGTTAATTTTTAGGTCTTGTTGGATACTACCAAAGATTTATTGAAGGGTTTTTAAAAATTGCTAAGCCGATGACCAAACTTACTCAGAAGAAAGTCGCCTTTAAATGGGGTGACAAGCAAGAAGCAGCTTTTCAGACATTAAAGAATAAGTTATGTAGCGCACCTATCTTAGCTTTCCCTCAAGGAGCTGAGAACTTCATTGTTTATTGTGATGCGTCACATAAAGGATTGGGTGCGGTGTTGATGCAAAATGAGAAGGTGATTGCTTACGCATCATGACAGTTGAAGATTTATGAGAAGAATTATACTACTCATGATTTGAAACTTGGTGCAGTGGTGTTTGCTCTGAAGATTTGGAGGCACTACCTGTATGGAACCAATTGTACGGTGTTCACAGATCATAAAAGTATACAACACATACTAGACCAAAATGAGTTGAATATGAGGCAACTGTTACACCCCGTAAATTCCCGGGTGGTATTCTGACCCACTCCGATCATCTACTTTAAATTTTATACGTTACGTTTAAATCTGACAGTTTATCGGGGAACTAAACTGCGTAAAAACTGAGAAACATCATCGGACGCGTTCCGACATCGGTTATAAATTAATTTAGGCATTATATGTGTTATACTAGCTTTCCTGAGTGTTTTTTGATTTTTAATCACTTCTGATATTAATTTTAGGGTTTTATCCTTTAAATTACGTTTTTCGCGTTTTAGACCAAACGGAACCCCGAAAACTCAAAATCTTTTCGTGTAAACTCAAGTTATCGTATTTCTAGTGTCATACTACTAAAAAATTTTGTTCACCTCCTTTCCCTAGCCAAAATGTGGCGCCTAAACTACAACAACATGTACACTTGAACTCTAAATTAAAGATTTGGCATCTTATTTTGAAAGCCTCGCCCATGTGTGCAT
>BQNB010205467.1:0-10615 GCA_026074375.1 Tanacetum coccineum | reverse complement strand
AGTTCTTATTCAACTGTCAAGCTAAGACCCATATTAGCTAAACTAAACGAATAGAACATGTGCAGCATTTCATAAGCATCTAGTGTAATCAATTACCCAGAGAAAAAACGCTAACGAAATCATCAGAAAACTGAGAATCACGAATATCTGAAGCAATACCCATTCCTGCACTTGCTACCTACAAATGCACATGCATAAATTAATTTAGTTATTTATAAATTCAAATGTGTTTGAAAAAGCTGCAACACCCAATCAGTAAAGCCCATTTGGGCCTCTTTAAATATATTTTCGCCTATAAAAAGTTGCGAATTTCAAAATCGCTCAATCACTTTTCTAAGCATCCATTTAGATTGAGTTAACAATTGAACATCACTCGAAGTCTCACCCTAAGTATCAAACCAGTTTGACCCATATGAAAACCCTTTCCTAACATGTATAAAATAAAACCTATTTTAACTTGTTTTTTAACATGACCCATATGAAAACCATTGCCTAACCTGTATAAAAAAGGTTTAGCAAATTGGAAAGGATCACATGCTATTTTGTAATGCAGAAAACTATTTGATAAATGATAGATTTCTACCTGTAAGTGGATTTTCCACCCGTGTTTGGCCTCGTGATAATTTGAAACCAACTCTTTCCCTGATCAAATTAATGAGGTACAATTAGTGCCGTCTTTATTTTATATAGCTAAAGCGAAAGATACATCTTACCAATATGTAGTCATTTGGTATGAAATTCACCCAATATTCAGCTTCCACACATGGGTGTCTACAGCCATCTAATACAATTTCCCATGTGAACGACAACCAGAACTGATTAAAATATATTGTTTGAGGTCGCAATTCTAATGCATTTATATGATAACATGTCTATTACTTGAACTTGATTATCATATCTCTTTCGACTTGTCCCCTAAAATAAGTAATCCTTATATGCTCTTTGAAAGTTACTTCTATAAACTACTTATTTGATTATCATATTTTGTATGTCCAAAGGAGTGATACAATAAATCATAAGAATTAACATAAGACACTTACTATAAAAGGAGTGATAATTTCTCATTTATCCACATCATCATTTATCCACATCATCTACTGACAATAAACCTGAACAATGGAAAGAGATGTGGAAAGTCATATTACATGACATACCATATTAAATCAATATACTTGTGATCGTGTATCCACCTTCGTCAATCTGATTGAACCTACAAAATTGTTGAAGAGAGAGTTTCTATTTAAATTATAGGGAAATAATAGACCATTTAATGGCTTCATAACTATATTGAAATTGAATTAAAAATGCTTGTGCATATATTAAACTAAAGCAAAACCTATTTGGTTTTAATGTTGAAATACGAAACTTTGAAGGAGCATATGGAGAAAAACGGGAGAACTAATCAATTTGGTTATTGCAAAATCATAACAATCTCACAACACAATAATTTTTTTTTGAATGTGACAACACAATAATAATTCAGATTTCCTAGGTAAATAATACTTCCAGCCACAATGAGAAGCTATGCTAATTTGATCAAAATATGGCCAATTGCAATTTTTGAAAAAATATTTGTTTACAAATCTTGTCAATGCATGAAGACTTATTAAAGTAAAACTAACCTCGTAAGTTGCATAATGTCTATGACACATCTGCTCGGCCACACATGCATGAGCCACGGTCATCAGCATATGTCTAGACCACCTGCACGAAACAAACATACTAAACTCAATCAAACATTATCACTTAGCACTTGGTATGCCTCATGTAATCGAAGGCAATATTCACGTCATATGAGTTTAATAGTACAAACACATTCTGAATCAAGAATTTACCTTTATGTTGTCTATCGAATTTATATAGTAGGTTCCACCACCATCTACAATATTTATTATAGCAACCTTTAAGAAGTAAGGGAAGGAAGGATAAGGCTACGTTGACTATTGTCTAATCTAAATATATTGAGATGTAATTTACCAAATTGACCCATTACAGAGTAAACATACCCGAAAATGGCCCATTCATAGATTCATGGTCGAAATTTCCCGTATTTGTAAAAGCATTAAGAGTGTATGGAACTGCATGAATAAACCTTTCTTAACAACATAAGCATGCATTGACCCATGAATCTGTGATATCCATGACCTTCAATTCTTGAGTCACACTTAGGGTGACGAAGGAATGAAGGTGACATTGTTTCCGAAAAATTAGTTGTTGATAACAAATTACATAGCATTACTATAATATTTGCTTATAAAATATGAAACCTTTAGAAAACAATAGTTTCGTAATCATGCCCTTAGTACATCTAATCAACATACTAATAGTAATACGTTAGGTGTTGGTCTTTGGATTACCTATAAAATGATGGATAATGAACATGACATTCCTAAAAACCACAAATGCTTCACTGTAACCCTAGAATTAAGCCCTAGAATTTAAATATATCAAGATTACCTTGCAGCACCACGCGCAGTGTCAAATCAACCTACACAATCAACAAAAATGAACAGATCAACTATTGGCTATAGACGAGAATAAGATTCATTCATTAACTTACATCTCAATATATTTAGATTAGACAATAGCAAAAGTACCGTAATCAAAGAGAGTATTTGCCTAAAACAGTGTCACATACTTTAATATTAATATATGTTTAAAATCGCAATAGCGAGCAGAAAGTTGCTTCATGTATATGAGCGAGCTTTCTTCCAATTGATGCATGACCAGGGAAATCAACTATAGAGTTATTTCTGTAATGATCACTCCAAATGACAACACAAACCAGTATCATCTACCTTCTTTCTAGCCACTTTTGTCATCGTGTACCAGTGCAAGGATCCAACTAAAACTTAAAATGTCATAATAGTTTGTCATCAAGTCAATCATTTTTCATGTGTATCTTGCAAGAACTACGGGAAACAAAAGAATATTCACAAATCACTTTCCTAGCTCCCACCCTAGCTAACCCATGTCATACTCAGCCACTCTTTTCCTAATTTCTGTTACGGTAAATAGCCAAACACTCAGCTGCTCATTTGCGTTAAAAAAGTTAAGCAGATTAGTTAAGTAACCAATCATGTACCCCCTTTAATCATTATTAGTACACAATATCATCATATAGTTGGGTACGACAATCGAAAAACTTTAATTTGATACAACAAGTAAAATAAAAACCAGACTTTTGAGATAAGTTGCAACACATGCTGAATCCATCTAATTTACGTCAATTAGCGTGTGCAAATTGGTTAGATACCACATCTTTTTTTTACTTCTCTGTAACAACATTTTTATCTTTTCAATTTGGTTTTGTTTTGTGTAGAATATTAGCGATGGGGATTCTGAACGCGATAGGCGCCTTCATTTAAACTAAACCAAAATGCAGCTATTTTACTTTTCACCAACTGTACGATGAGATACCAGAATCCAAATAATATGCCAATAAAATCCAGCAATTCCAATAGTGAATCCCCTTACAAAACAAAATAGGCCGCAAAATCTAAGCTACATATGATAGGAAACCTTAATACAGTTTTTTGATAGGTAAGTCTAACTTTCAACTCTTTTATGCTCAACTTGTTTTGAACTCATCTATATAAGCTTCCCAAAGTGTTCAACTGACATTTAACCCTTTGCATTATAAACATAGTTTATCATGTTCAAAACAATGATAATTTGGGTTAATAATTTCATAGAGTAACAAAGACATAAGATATGCATACTTGAAATAGTAGTACTGGTAATGTTATAAGTTGAATATTTGAACTCACTCTATGTCTTCTAACATGACACTAATTCTCCTGTTTAGTTTTCCATTCTTCTCTCCCGGAATAGTTTCTCAAAATACAGCAACACTTACTAAACACCCAACATTGTCTGAAATATTTATATAAAATGTCAGATATAATGTCCCTGAAATACACAGTAGTAAATTTTACAATTGTACGGTATGTAGAGTATAATATGAATACGAACCTAAAACTTGATTCTCATCATCTTTTTGTACACAATGTCATTGAATGGTATAAAACGCATGGCATATAATGAATCTTCAAAGTTTTATGTATTAGTTATAAGTTAGAGGGTGTTTGGGATTTTCTTATTAACCCGCTATATATTTAGCATAATTAAGTATTTGTAGCCTCACTAAGTGAAATAAGCTATTCTAAAATGTAAATAACATTTATGTTTCCTTGACAGTTCTATAAATTCTGGATTCGATGTCTTAGTTAACTAATGTATCTTTCGCATTCTGTAGTTTGAAAACATACAAAATATCGAAGGCAACTACGGCTAGAATCACACGACCTAGGGACTCGACATGTTCCTCTGCAGCGATAATATTCAGAAGAACTGAGAACTTATCCTAAGTCACTATATACATCATCCAAGCTATATGCGTCGCGACTCGAAATATAGATCTCAATTCCACTATACAACACGGTCATCCAAAAAATACAACAATCGTAAATGTACACTCATCTTCAAGGTGAGGAGAGTACCAAGTGGTAGTATACATTTATCACATAGCTTAGATACACAGAGGCTACTACAGAGACGTAGATAACTAGCTAAAATATCTATTGTGATACCTTCTACGAAGCCGCGTGACAACACATAAAATCCTAGCTGAATGATATCAATCGAGCATTCATACTAATTTCATACAAATCAATGTCTTGTATCGAATGTATACAAACCAATCGCATGCATTAATGAATCACTCTGTCATATTACGTTTATCCACTGATAAGATGTCATAACTATCTATGATCGACGTAGATTTCGAGCGAGTTATTAATCTTCAATATATTCACATCGCACGCTCATATACGTTGTATAAAAGCCACTATACTCCAGTAGAGTATATGTCCTAGAGTACTATCATCAGACACTACAGCCATAGGGACACACCCTATCTCACATGAATATTCTACTACAATACATAGATGTTCCCATAACAATATGATGGACTGCTCTACTATCCCTCAATGATCTAGATAATCAGATGTTCACAATTAGTTAGCTCTTACACTGACAAGTTTCAACTTTAATCATCTCAGTTCATGATCTTTTCTGTACAATTCTATGAGTAATTTATATGCATTGTATTCCTCAGTGATTTTAATTGATATTTCCATATACTTTGCAGTACTTTCAAGCTAACTTATGTTCATTGCCATGATGTTTAATTGTAAATAGATGTTGCGACATGAATGATAACCTCCAAATAGATTCACTTCAAGTAGATTTCAAGAGCGCATATCATACGTTTGACAACTCACTGACTCGTACAACACTAAATACTATCACTAAGACCATTTCAAAGCGACTTATCACTTAGTCTATTTGATTTTAATTAACAATGATATGACAACTGATCTTGACAAGTCTCGCGCCATTAGAAAAGGAAATAAGACGACGTACTAAATTAATGAGATAGTATCACACTATATTACTTTCAAGCGATCGATACATAAAGAAAAACTTATGCGACACTCTATGGTGCGCGCATACATTATATCTATTAAAAGCTACCAACTTATTTGAATTCAAATTCTGTTAAAAAGAAAAGTGGGATACAATAAAAAGCACTATGACGCCAGACAATAAAATGATACTCCACACAGATTTTTAGGTTATTCTGCGAACCAACCGATAATACCTCAAAATCTGAAATCCCCCAACCTTAAGTCTACTAACAAACACTATATAATTCCTAATATTTTATCTTTAATCCTTGTAGGTTGGAACAATGAAGTAATAGAAGGCTCTTCAAAGTTGCATTAAATAATACACCGATTTCAACAAGATTGAACATGGACAACTTGCAAGAAGGGTATTCATAAAAATGGTCAACATATACAGCTTGCAAACAATCAAACTGGGTGGTAAATAATGCAAGGGCGGTAGAAGAACAACACACACTAATTCTTTTGGCCGTTTATCGTCTTTATGATAAAAAAAATAAGAAACTTTTCAATAAAAAATGTGACTAATGTGAAAAAGACAACGTCACGGGAAAGACCCTAACCAAGCCTCTTAAACTTTTATAGATAGCAGAGTTATCCTAAAAAAAAACTATAAGCCAAATCACACTCTTACCTCCAGTGCATTCAATTTTTTTTCCTAAAAGTAAAACCCAAAACACAGATTTTACATTTGTGTTAATTCTAATTAATCTGTACATTGACATAAGCAACCCGTGAGCACCAATAAATTTTTAATAAGATAATATCCAAATATACTTTTAATGTTTTCCCTATATCTTTCCTTGTAGTGCTTACCACATTTCACTTCATAATCACCTACAAATGAAACACCAATGGAGCATCATCTTCAGTTGAAATAGGATCTCGCATACAAGGTATTTCCCATAACTTTATTCATTAATGGCAATTTTATCCAAACACTTAAAGTGCATAGGTCATGTTTTTAAATGTTAAAATTTCAATTCTATCTTTTCGGCACCAGACTAGCTCAAACTTGTAAAGATTTAATATAAACAGAATTAATACCTAAATTTAACGATGAACAAACAAAGAGTTGATTCGATCTTCACTTTTGTAGATGCCCATCTGGATCAGCTAAAGAATCCGTAATCGTATAACTTTTTTTCAAAGACTTAACATGGCGAAATTTTACTTGGAATTTATTCAGTTTATATGTAATAGGATATCAACATACTTATACCTCTCCAACTCACTGAAACCATACGCAATCAGCAATTACATACAACCCGTGTGCATCGCACGGGTCCGCATGCCTCGTAAACATAATTAAAGTGGTAAAGTTTTTTCATGACATTAAAAGATATAAGGGTGGTTTGTAAAAGATATAAGCTTTGATAAATCTAGTTTTCATATTGACGTTTTTTTCCAATTTTGAGCCATGGTAAAGCTTGGTGGTTTGTAGTTGTGCAGTTTCGGATTTGAAAGATTAATTGAACGGAGTAAGAGAAGTTATTGAAACGTGGGGGTAGAAGAGCGAAATTTACGGATAGTTCATTTGTTCATTTAAAACCAACTTTTATAAAAAAAAGGGGTAAAATGGTCATTTATTGCACTAACATAGTTAAGCATCGTAATAAAAGAAACAACATTTACTTGTACAAATCTTATTCTAGACACCACTCCATTGTACAGACAGAAATTGTATACAAACAGGAAAGAAAAGAAACACCCCTAAGATAAGCTCAAGAGTCAAGATCATAAGCCAACTTGAAAATAAAACGCATATCACATGCATAATCATCAAATTCTCCGAGACAAAATATAGGTATATTTACATCACAAATTCGCAATTAGTTCATATCAGCCCGTTCATACTTTTATAAAGTTTAAAATAATCCTACGGAGTCTTAATCTTAATATCTCGTTAATGCTAAGTCCTTTGACAATTTTTTCTTTTTGCAAAACATGCATATTTTCATTCTCGTATATTACGATGTCTTCTCACATCTAATGGTCCATCATGCTCTTGTCATTAATTTCATTGTATGCATCTCCTCCACGGCATAGCTGCGATCTTTACATTTATCAAAATATATTAACATTCGTTTTATACTACAATGATTCCAAAGCTAAGACATTCATAACTACCTTTGCAAATTATACAAAATATATAGTACACACATTGTAATCGTTTAATGCTCTTACCGAAAATGACTGTGACTCAACCGGTAGTTATAATGATGATTTTGCGTTACAAGGTTGAACGTGTATCTTTCCTTTAGAACAGAGGAAGTAACAGAAAAAACATATGGTAGTAAACTTATGATGTGTATATTTTTTGCACTCATTGACATGTCATCCAAGTTTAACGACTGTAAAAAGAATATTATATTATATTCTGCTAAGCCCATTGATAAAAATAATTTGTCCTAAACATTCGAGTCAGGGACGGAAGATATATAGGGCCAAGGGGGGTTGTGGCCCCCTCAAAAATTTTGCTTCTAAGTATCAATTTTGTACTATGTAGATATACATTAGAAAAAAATTACATTATGCCCCCTCGAAACTAAACGTCAAATGCAAATTAATTTTCTTTTTTTACATTTTGTTTCTTTACCAAACAAAAAACAACTAAAAACCCTCTCTGCAACTCCTCCCAATCTCCCAATCTAAAACTATTTTGTGAGTTATCGCGTATTTCTTGTCTTTCTTTTTGGTATATATACATTATGATTTTCGTCTCGCCCCCCTCGTAAAACTGCTCAAATTCCATTTCTGATTCGAGTATAGATAGTCACTATGTCCTAATTTGTTGTAACCCTAATCCACTTTTGCAAATTTCCAGCCCCCATCTCAAACTATCCCTTCATTTGACTTTCAATACAAAACACATCTCATATCATTCTCATCCCAATCAAGACGAAGCATATACCATCCTTATATCTCCAAGACAAAAACGCCTCCATATCCTTACTTATCAATTTCAGACATCATCACATTTCACTTCACATAAACTTCTCATCTCCTCACAAAACAAAACGAAGCTACAACCTTATCACTCCTTTCAAAACACGCAGCCATTGACTTCGAACTCAAGGCCACAAAAAACATACAACCCCTTTTCGTTTAAACCCACGAATAAAGAACATAAAATAACTCGTTTAATATTTCAGATATAGCTTCAAGATCTTATAAAAGGTCTCCGGTAAGGTTATTTGTTTTGATTTTCGTTTGTTGTGTCAAGATCTATGATGGGTATGTTTTCAAACTAAAATAATTCTTTAAAAGAGTTGTAACAAAGTTGAACCAATCTGAGATCTTTGATTTATTTTCGTGTATAGATCGAGTCTACTGTTGTGATGAGAGTTGGGGAGTGGCGTGAGGGTATTGTGGTTGTGTTGTTTTTGTTGTTGGTTAAGCTGTTAACGTGAGGAGATGGTTGGGACATAAGCTGTCGTTATTTTCAGTCATGCAGGTCTTTAACATCAATTGGGAGGTGTGGTAAGTTTAAGAAATGTATTTGTTATCTATAGTCTCCCTTAATGTGTGAGTTGGTTAAATAATGAATGATTGTAAATAAGTATTCTTAATGTATATGTTAAACTGTCATTGTAAGCGTTTGGTTTTCATAGTCTGTTGGCCTTCTCTACAACAACACTTCATATTCATCTTTTGGCCTTCTCTGCAGCAACACTTCATATTCTTAAGGGTAAATTACACTGTTCGTCCCCATAGTCCACCCCGTTTGCCCGTTTGGTCCCTAGATAACGGGGACTCTCATACGGGGTCCCTATTTGACACTGTAGTTACCTGTTTTGTTTGGTCCCTGACTCTCCGTTATGGGTAACGACGGTTATCTCCGTCCTTATCCTTGTCACGTCGTGTTTCTATTGAAGGGCAGAATCGTCTTTTCACTATAATTTCGTGTTGCGTCGTTGGTCCCTGGCCACTTTGTTATGTTCTGTTATTTTGTTGTTTTCCTATTTCGCGGTTGGTCCGTGTGGCGGATTTCTTTTCTCCTTCCCGCTGAATTACATTAGTTTATTCCCGCCATTAACAACCGATGATGGTTGTTAACCTTGAATTAATATGAATACAAAGTGTATTTTGTTTAGTGATTATCATGTTTGATAACAAGTATTAATCAAATTACAGTAGAAACTCTATAAAATAATACACTTGGGACCACCAAAATTTATTAATTAAAAGAGTTATTAATTAATCGATAAATTAATAATTATTAATTATCATGTTGGTTTTGCCTTTTAGGTGAACCATTCTATCAAATGTAATTCAAATAAACATTCTACAAGGAAGGATAATCAAACACTTGCATATGACGGAATGAATTCATACACTTATGATCAACTTTGTTCTGTCACATATCATCATTGCAAAAGGGGAAGAAACCCAGACGGAATGATCATCTATAGGTAATCATCGTAAGTTGATTAGATCCCATATCATACATTTCCCGCAGATTCTTTGATATTAGGTTGTATTCTACAACCTTTCCAGACAAGTTGATCACCAAAAAAGAATCATCTTCCCTTTCTCCCAAAACAATGCTTAAGGTTGTATTCTACCACCTTCCCGACAAGTTGATCTCCAAATTAAAAGAATCATTTCCCTTTCTCCCAAAACAATGCTCCAAAACCGTGGTTACCGAATCGGACCATCTTCGGGAAAGTGGAATACAAAGTGTATTTTGTTTAGTGATTATCATGTTTGATAACAAGTATTAATCAAATTAACTTGAAAATTTAAACTGATTACAACAAATTACTTCATCATGTTGTTTTGCCTTTTAGTGAACCATTCTAACAATAAATTCAGATAAACATTCTACAAGGAAGGATAATCAAACCCTAGCAGATGACGGAATGAATTCAAAAACCTTATAGTCAAGTTTTTTAGATCCCACATCATACATAGCGTAAGGCGGGCCTTGGATTGGACCGCCAACTGTAATTACTTTGCGTGATACCCTGTGTTGGTATTGATGGATTTATCATTTTATAACATTGTTATTTTGGGTAACTTACACAGCTCGTCCTAGTATGTAGGGCCGATTGCGTGTTTTGCTTAATCTGATTTTACTCGATGTACACGTGTAATGTATTTATCGTTTAATCTTGTTACATCATTGGTCCTTCCGTGTT
>BQNB010205466.1:0-10616 GCA_026074375.1 Tanacetum coccineum | reverse complement strand
AGCTCCAACTGACTCACAAGCTTTTGAAGCCTATCAAAAGTTTGATCAAGCATCTCTGAGCTTGGAGCAGTGAAGTTTTTAATTTTCTACTTTAAGAGATTCCTTTTAAGTCTTTTTAGTAGTTGCATTTCCACAAAATCTCTTTTTAACAGCTTCCAGCAACTTCTTAGCATCCTTTATAGAGTTAAACTTTCACTGATGTTCATTGAGTATGCCCATCATTAAAGTACTTTTAGCTTTCACCTCTAATCTTCTCTAAGCCTGATCTTCAGCAGATGTAATAGGCATCTCTGTCATAACTCCTTTCATAATTTTTGTTTTTGGAAAGGTTGGATTATTCTTTATGACTTTCCATAGTACATAGTCTATCATCTGGATATATTGTTCAATCCTCATCCTCCATATCTCATACTCACCAGATTTGAGAAAGGAAACTTTAGATGCAGCCACCATATGTGCAGAATCTTGATCTATACCTTTTAGCAAAAACAGGTTCTGCTTATTCATAGCTTCTCAAACAAGCTCTGATACCACTTGTTGCTCCCACTTTAATAGATCGAATTCCTTAAGCTTTGTTTAAGGTTTAGTTATATTAGATAAATCTAACACAACTATAGTAGAAACTGTTTTTGAATGTATTAAAGATTATGCGGAATCTAATCTTTAATATTAAGAAGAATTATCAATAAAACAGTAATTCAATGAACAAACAATTCAACAAATAAGCTCTAATATTATTAATGATAATAATACGAATACTCTCAAAGTATTAGGGTTACAAAGACCTTGAAGCTATGAATTATACGTCTAATGATATATGAAAAGATATCAAACTCTATGCCCTAGGACCTCCTTTTATACACCAAGGAGCCCTAGTCGGCTTACAATACTTTCCTAAGTATTCATAATCTTTTCTATAAACAAATAACTTAATACATATCATATAAGCAGTACTAACAACAAACAGTACTAACTTATTAACCTTCGCAGCATTAACTTATCTCCGAGCAGTCTTAACCTTGAGCAGTACTAACTTTGTACTAGCAGTAGTAACTTTGTACTAGCAGTAGTAAACACTTAGCATATTTTCACTAGCAGTAGTAACTGTGTACTAGCAGTAGTAACCACTTAGCATATTTTCACTAGCAGTAGTAACTGTGTACTAGCAGTAGTAACCACTTAGCATATTTTCACTAGGAGTAGTAACTGTGTACTAGCAGTAGTAACCACTTAGCATATTTTCTTTGAAGTTCATGAGCAGCACTAAATACAGATGAGCAGTATTAACAAAAACATAAGCAGCAGTAATTCAAACAACATTAAGAATACTTTTAATCCCAACATCAAGTAAGGTTATTTATCATTAATCATTCAATATGTCTATGTGTTGTTTGATTGATTTATCTTCTTGCTTTCCTTATAACATGCGAGGCTAAACCCTCCTTTGTATTTATCTATGATTGCATGAAACTTAGGTTGTAGATCCTTTTGATGTTGCTTCTTGTTGATGAATGTGCGCGTTAGGCTTTAAAAAACCAGCTTTTGTTTGTATCGTTGTTGATATGTCTAGGGAAACACGAGTAGTGTAGAAAGGATACCATTGGTAACAGTCTTCATACTACCTTACCCCTTATATGGTTAATCCCTCTTAAGATATTTCACATGCATTTAATATACTCTTAGGGGCCTTGTAATAGTCTTCATACTACCTTACTTGTGCGTTTCCTTAACGGAATATTAAATAGACGGCGGGTTCATGTAATCCGTTCATGACCTAGGAAATACTTACACAGATCATCACAAGTGTGACAAAGCAACGGATCTAGGAGAAGCAATCTGAGGAGTAGTGCATGATTAGGTAAATACATTTACTTATCATAAAGTTATCACCAGTAGATTAGATTATAATTAGTTTAGTTAATTAGTTAAACAAACCAACCTCTCAAACCATAGATTTACCTGCTTTCATAAAATATAAAAATACAAAAAGAATCTTCTCTCAACCCCTAGAATTCTGTTAGACCATGATCAAGCCTTCCTAACCTATTCCCCTAGAGAACGATAACAACCCCTGAGTCTTGCCTATACTACACTGCAACGATTAGGTACACTGCCTAGGGAGTTGTAAAACTTCTTGCTGAAGTCCCCTACGACCTCCACATCGTAGTCTATCTTTTCTTCGTGTTAATTGTTTCGTAATCCATTCTCGTCAACCTCCATGGGAGACAAGAATCCTATCCGTACTCTTGGAGATTACTCCAAACCTAGCCATGAGGGCTACAGGAATACCATTGAGCTACCCGTAGGGAACAATGTGGTACCTCTTCGATCCGACACCATCCGGTTGGTGCAAAACGGATGCTCATTCCACGGACCTCGATCCGAGGATCTAAACCAACACCTCAATGATTTCTTAAAACTTGTGGACTCACTTGACCTTGACGGTGCAAATAGGGAAAGAACGCGCATGCGTTTATTTCAATTTTCCCTTCGCGATCAAGCTAGCAATTGGCTTAAACGTCTTCTAGCAGGATCCATCATCACATGGGAGGATCTTACTACTCGTTTCCTTGCTCAATTCTTTCTACCGGGAAGGACTATAAAACTCCGCAATGATATCCTGATGTTCCAACAACATCATGGAGAATCTTTATCTGAAGCATGGACTCGTTTCAAGGACTTACTCTAAAAAGTCCCTCATCATGGCATCGATCTTTGGCTCCAAGTCTAAATTTTTTATGACCATGTCAATCCCGTCACAAGACGAACCATTAGATGTTAAAATAGTTTTTATTTTGATGAATTAATATACATAGTGTGATTGTTTTCATTCACATATTAATTATGCCTTTTATTTGCATGTTTTTACCATGAATGACTTGTGTCATTCTAAACTTGTCTATTGTCAATTAACAATACGAGAGTATTGTTAAATGAAGACAAATGTGAGCGTTTGGTTATATTCTTAGAATATTAAGGATTGTCCCGCCAAACTCATATCTTATTCATTAGTGATGAATATTGGACTACCCCAAACCTACGAGCATTCACTTTATGGATCGGCATCATTAGGTGAATCTCGCAAGTGGTTGTATTACTCATCCTCTGGCTTTGACTTGAGATGCAAGTAGGTCTTGCATGTGTGAATATCATTTTCTTTATAAAGTTAAAGGATGTCTTGGATAAGGTAGTTATAAAGGCTATTTTCCGAAGTGATGTGAAACACATGCTTGACATGTGCAGTCAAAATAAGATTTGTTCCTCCACGTGTTTACTGGAGTTAGATACTATTGGGCCCCTCATTGAATTGATCAAATATTTGCATGGCCGTGCCCAAAGCAAGTCAAGATGATACTTGATTACGTTTGGTGATCTTGATTAATATCTTAAACGAGAAACATAATAAGTTAAACATTATGGAATGACTTTGATCCATATCCAGAGTTTAACAAGTGTCTGTAACAAAATGATTTTTGATAATAAACCATTAACACTGGGACATTTTTATAAAAACCGCACTCAGGTATTTCTAGGAGCAATGGCGTGTTGCTAGACGCTTACCATTGCTTGTATAAGTTATTGTGATTATGACATTTCGCAAGTGGGAGCTATTGGGAATGCTCAAGGTGTAATCCGTAATTATACGGCTAGAAATATGTGAGCCTATTTGAGGAATACACGTATACACCGAGGGAACATTTAATAGTTCACGAAATGGTTAACGGTTGTTAGTTATACAGTTAGACGATGTAACTAACTAATAAATTTTTAATTAACAAAGTAGAGGACTTGTTAGTTTATGAACAAAACCGAAACACAAGGGTGCTTTGTGTAAGCCGATCGAAGTCAAGAAAAGGAGAGAGGAGGTGTTTGTGCGATTGGCCAAAGTTGAGGAGGTGTCCTAGTTTGACTTGGACTCCAAGCAACTTAGCCTATATAATGAACCCTTGGTTCATTATTTTTCCATTGCTTAAAAACCCTAAACTCAAACAAAGTTCCCCTTCTCCTCCTTAAGACCCACGATCGGCAGAAACATCCCCACAAGGGATTCCATCGACCAACTTCAAGAAACAAGAACATTGTGTTTAGTTGTTTAATTCGTGAACTTGAACTAGCACTCAAGTGTTCTACTTTGATGTGTTGTGTGAGCAACAACACAGATGATTTACTTTAATCACTAAAGGGTTTCGTTCAATATTAAGATCAAGACCAAGAATCATTTGTCTTTGTAATTCCCCAGCGACAAGTCGCCCGGGATACGACTGATTTGTCGCTGGGGAATATGGCAAATGTTGTAGTGATATCTTCCACTGCGCTACTGGTAATATAAGAGTTACTAGTATATGTTTGTTAAATCTCAACAATATATTTATATGTAGATAAAGATCTTGGAAAACTTGTGCCTTTAATACAGCCATTTAAGATATGAGGCACGTATCGCAATATCTTTTCATAAGTACTTATTTTTAAGCAGAAGCACAACCAGAAAAAATAAGCAATCTCAAACACCCACTAAGTATTCGTTCCGTTTGATATATAAAATCAAGTTAATAAAAAAAATTTATATGGTAGTTTAATAACTAAAGAAGACATGAATGATACATATTCTATAACTAAGACAACGTGAAAACTTATTAGATTACCGTAATTAGCTTAATGAACATCTCTATTAGATGTCTGCATACCATATTCCTGTTTTCTTGTTATGTATATTACGAGTTATTTCATAGTTCATTATTAGGTAAATTAGGGTCTTTGCGAGGCATGCTAGGTTGGGTGTACATGCCACATTGTCCCTCTGGTAGCTGAACTCCACGTAGCATACGAATGTATCCCTGCTCCCCCCATCTGGTTCCCCATGAGTTTTTCACGATCCAGTACTTCAGTCCCTCTGGAGTCTCATCATATCCCACAACTGTCATAGCGTGCATCGTTCGTGTTCCACATTGTCCGGTAAAAACTCCCTTTGAGAAACATGTACAAGGAATTAATTAATGCTTGAAGCAAATGCGTTTAAAAAAATGAGCTATTAATTTAGGAGCTTTTGGTCTTACCGATGAATATAACATGTAATCACGACTATTGGGATCCATGGAAATAGTAACAGGTTGGTGTGCAACTGCTTTCAACATTGCATCTTCATTCCGACGAGGAATAGATTCTCGTCCATCAAGCGTTACAGAGTGATGTCCGAACTGGCATTAAAAAAAACAGAAATATAAATATTTGTTATAAAACAAGCATATATAGGTTGTTAGCTTCAATACGTAGACATGCTTTGATTATACACGTTTTAGTTGTACGTACCTTTGCTGTACAACATTGTTCTCTTTTACCGACGTAAGGATAGCTCTCCTGTGTCGCTAGACCTCCATGCTCATGAATGAATCTGAAGGCTTCAGCATGCGACCCTCCGTTACATCCCATGTTCATCCCTTTAGAATCACAATCAACTAGTTGCTGTTCTGACAGTGTTAGTAGTTGCCCTGTCCTAATCGCGTTTATTCCTTCCACTGCAGCCACTGCCGCAAATGCCCAACAACTTCCTGTAATATAAGCTAAAATCTTTAGTTCAAATTTGAATTGTTGGGCCACTAATACGAGTAGGATTTTATGACTATCTTATTCATAAGATATAAATACAAGACTATAATATACAACGATAATCTGCAAGCAATTTATAATGTGAATCAAAAGGTTTTATGCACTTAAATACAGTTTTAATGATGTTCACCTTGTTTAACTCATAAAACACATGTGCGTCCTTTCTATTGTAGTCTAATCTATCAGCTGGCCAGCATAAATGAATCAAAATTGTTTATCTAACCTCTATTTCATCAAGAAAAATGGATTCATCAATGCGCTTAACACCTTTCCTAAAGGAAGAGATTCATCGATGGTACAAAGTCAAGATCAATATAAAACTATTGATCCTTTTTCGTATGTAGAACATCCTGATCTTTTATTATCTTCTTAACAATTGGGTATCAGCTAGGATATCAGCTACTAGGATAATTATTTTTTAGTACATTACACCTTTCTTCTTTGTGGTTATTTAAAAGTTATGCATCAGTCCCCAAGATCAAGGTTTCTTGGCGATTTTGTCCATGCGCCAAGTGATATGACTACCCAATATCTTCAACTAAAAATCAACTTGCTGATGTTCTTACTGAGATTTCGCCTATAGAATATCATTAGGATATGATATGCTACTCAAACCGGGTATATATATTTGCTTTTCCATCAGCTTGCAGGGTTGTTACGAGTCTTAGGACCCAAGAAGGGAATTAAGATCAACTCACTAAAACATAAGTTGGTTAAGATCAGTCAACTGCATACACCACAACACGTAAGTAACAGCTTCAATTCTAGCTTTTTAGTTTGTAAAACTCATTGGTTAGTTTGTTGCCAGACATACATTTTAAGATTTTAGATGTACTTTTGTTGCTAGCTTATTTAAATCCAGCGCCGATATCAATTAGCTAGACTAACTTTAGATTGTAATGTAATCTTTCACGAGGTCTAAATTATTAATCATCAATAAAGATGATCGATCTTTTCTTTCTTTAATGAACACAATTATGATCTATAGTTATCTCCAGGGGATCCATAAACTTCGACCTAGGTGAGCACTATCATAAGAATCTACAGGGAATTCATTTGTTTGTTTTTAAGAGAAAAAAGGCGTTACCACATTGTGCTTGATTCTTGACAGGGGTGACTGCGTTACGAGTTCTCCAATCAATCTTTGGTGGGATTGTCGCATCTGCATAAATGAATTTCAAGTTGGTCTCGGGAGATCCCATGAGTGCATCTATATGGTCAATTTTTGAGTCAGCATACGTGCTCACAAATTCTTGGCTCGTCATGTCAGCAAACACGTTCAACTTCAGCTTATATGGCCTGTTCAACTTGTTTGTTTCATGAACATGTTTCACATTGGATTTGAAGACATTGAACCGCTCGGGGCTTTTTTGCTCCACTTCATGGTGGCTCCTCCACCTATCGTACATCCCTTGCAAACCCTCTTCCGATTGAAGTTCCTTTTCATGGTAATCGAAGCTGTCCACAACGCCTAAGATCCAAACCAAAGAAAATGAAAGTAAAAGAAACTTGTTGATTTCCATTTCTTGGAACTAGGCCTAAAAGTTGTGAACTTGGTAAGTGGTTTATTTATATAGCTAGTGAGATCATATGATTAGTGAGTTATGATCATGAGACACACTGAATCAACAATGGAGGTTAAGGGATGTTTAGAATGTTATGATCCAACGATATAAATGTAATTTTCTCACTGCTTAGTTTTAGGATCCGAATGAGGAATTTGTGATTCGGTCAAATGTATGGATGGTTATGGTGAGGTGAATGTGAATGTGGCAATGCATGCTTTGAGTGGTCTAAAGGTGAGAATTTTATGGGTTATCTTGTAAAGTTCTTTTGCCAAATTTAAGGGTATCAATAGGTCCCAGATTAGCGCTTAAAATTAGTTTGCAGGTTGTTCCAAAGTAAATACATGTATTGTTACTTGAAAATGTTTCTAATTCATTCTTGAATGTTGAAGGGGTCATATACTGATGTTACAAATAACAAGATCCAAGTTGTACATCTGTAGCTGAGTAAAATAAGTAGTGCACACTGAATATTCATATACAACGACACAGTTACACCAAAAAAAACAAAGTTACAACAATTTGAATAGCATGCTAGAACTGACTGATAAAGGTTAATCATACATGATAATTCACTAAGCAATAGATATCAAATTTTATCGCTTGTAAAGTGATTATAAGTATCAACTTTTTTAAAAGAACATAGCTGTATTGAAACACCTCTGTTGCACAGGCTTGTGTTGAAGCCAATTGTTCTTCATGACATAGTTGTGATTCACCATTGTGAATAATGAACGAAACAGTATTCAATGAAACAGTAAAAGGGATAGAATTTGCAAACAATGGACTTTGATTAATATTGGAATGAATGATGTTTGCAGACACTATGCATACATATATATACTAATCTAAATGACAGTTACACATGATCCAATGTGATAACTGTCTATAACTACTAACTACCATAACTGCTATTAACTGTCAGAATATGGGTGTTTGGGATAACTGTTTTTGACCCATATTCCAACCCATTTGCAGATACCTAATTCGACCTACTAGACCATACTATGTACATATTAAACTTAGGCATATAATGAAATTAGTAGTCTACATCTCCTCCCTAATTCATTAATGCCATAATCATTCTGAGTGATGTTCTTCTGTTAAACTATGACTTCAAAGTCATTGCTATCCGTGACACTTCCTTCTTCTGCTTCTTCCTCATTGCTTTCCAACCTGACTCCAAACTGAGTGCTTTTGTTCTTGTCCTTTTCCAGTGCTTCCTCTTTTCCAGCCTCATCCTTGTCCTTGCCTTGTGGATCTTTTACCTTAGCATCACCACTGCTACTCTCAACCACATCTTCTTTGGGCTTCACTTCATACCAAGGTTTTTTTGCTGTCTCATAGTATACTTGCACCATATCAATGACTTCCCTGTAAGCAAACCTTCATGTTGCTTCTCCTTCCGTCATATGAGTCAGGCCTTGCAAACTTGCAATTGTGTTCCATTTGTCACCAAGTGTGACACTCAGATAACCTCCAAGGTTATCTACCATCTTGTGCAGACCAAGTAAATTAATTTCCATCACTCCTACCCTTGGTGGTATTTCTTCTAGCCTTTCATAGTTTAGATAGACTAGATAGAACCACTTCAACATCTCCACATACTTCTTATTGAAAATCTCCTAATGCTTATACACAATACCATCCTTCTTTATCAGATTCACAAAAGATAAGAACCTTGAAAGTGAGTTTACCTTTATTGCATAAAGTGATCCATTCCAACTAATGTATTCTTCATCCACATAATCATGTACATCATTTCTGTCCCACTTCAATTCTTCTAATCCTTTTACACATGAGCCTTCATCCTTTGGTTCTATGGACTTGAAATATTTATCCAAGAACTTGTTGTGTTCTGTGATAACATGCTCCAGTCCATCATTATCTGTGTAACTTCCTTCATGTGCCTTCCCTTTTCCTTTTCCACCAAACATGTACTGTATGTTGCATTTGTTGTTGCTAATTTTCACTACATATCCTTGTTCTTCCAAAAGATCATAACCAAGACTTCAAAAGTGACTTCTGGTGTGTAGTGGACATTTGGGATCACAAAGTTCCCTTCCTTTGCTTCCATTATGATATCTCCAATACCATATGAGAAGATGAACTTCTTCTCAGTCTCTTCTTTCCCAATCATTTCAAACTTGTATTTCAGTTTCCTGAACAATGATCTTGTTTGACACATATGTTGTTTGTATGCACTGCTTACATACCAAATTTCATTCCAAGTTGCATCACTTGTGCCCTCTATCATGTAATCTGTGATTACATGCACTTTCTCAGGGTATTTAACCTTTTCTGCAACTTTCTTGAATGTAGGCTTCATAATTCCTTTCTGTTTCTTGAACAAGGCCTTCTTTTGCTTGTTTGGGCATTTCCAGAATACATGCCCTCTTTCCTTGCATATGTAACATCTTGCCCTCTTCTCTTTCTGAGTACTGGTATTTGCAGACACCCTTGAAGCATTGAAGGCTTCAATTTCTTTCATCTTTTCCAACAGCATCTCCTTGCAACCAGGAGACAAACTCTTCTTCCTATTACTCCATGATAATAGTCTCTGTGGTGTCTCTCTTAGCAAATAGCCCCTAGTAACTCCTTCTTGATCATGTCTGTTGTGATTTGGCTTTACCCCATTCTCTGTGCCATGGCTCTGATACCAATGTTGCACAGGCTTGTGTTGAAGCCAATTGTTCTTCATGACATAGTTGTGATTCACCATTGTGAATAATGAACGAAACAGTATTCAATGAAACAGTAAAAGGGATAGAATTTGCAAACAATGGACTTTGATTAATATTGGAATGAATGATGTTTGCAGACACTATGCATACATATATATACTAATCTAAATGACAGTTACACATGATCCAATGTGATAACTGTCTATAACTACTAACTACCATAACTGCTATTAACTGTCAGAATATGGGTGTTTGGGATAACTGTTTTTGACCCATATTCCAACCCATTTGCAGATACCTAATTCGACCTACTAGACCATACTATGTACATATTAAACTTAGGCATATAATGAAATTAGTAGTCTATAACCTCGAACTAGCGAGTAGCTAGAAAATGAACACGAGAAGCATCACGTGGGTGTGGGCCAAGCTAATACAGGAATAAGAAACTAAAGATCCCAATGAAGTTTAAACCTTTTGCATTTACTACTCATACAACAATAAGAAAGCCTTTGGATCTTAAAAACAATGTTGTTAATAAATGTAGAGCTGAAGACCGACATTGCACAGCTAACCAAATCGAGGTGCAAAAAACCTGTTCAATAACATTGCATGCAACAAGAAGCGCACATTTACTTTTTATCTGAACTGTCAACAAAATGACTTATACCTTTAAGAAAAACACCATCATAAGATGATAAGAATTGTCATGTCATATGAATCATGCAACATGACTGTTGAAGTAATTTCTTGTATCTTCAAG